>QANX01003989.1:0-24989 GCA_003254975.1 Ochetophila trinervis
ACATTTATATATGTTTGTGTTCCTGTCACTGTTTTATTGAGAATATATGGGCTTGATTTTGAAGTAGTAATTTGTGTGTGAGATTTATCGTTTATGTCATTACTTCCTTTGTGAAAGGTAATATCCACTTTAAATGATTCATTGACAGTAAGCTACTGCAGCAAAACCAGGACGTACCAAAACTATAAAAGTGAAAGGATAGTATTTTAACAGGAAGTATTGTTCCAATGAACAAAGAAAGAAAAAAATAATAACAATTATACCATTGGTACTTTTACCAAAAAAAAAATAAAAAATTATACCATTGGTACTAGTTTTTCTTTTATTATTTACAAAACAAGTCAATTTAACAATATTTTTTTATAAATTGAAAATCAGTTTTTCAAATTAAGTAAAAAATGTTGAAAAACTAGTGATACTTTCACTATATTTCTGTCATGTCTTGCTAACCTCTCGGGGGTTGAATTATACTGCTCCAAGTCCTAGTAAACAAGCAAGACTTTAGAAAATGATGCTTACATATATATTTATTCTTGGTAGAAAGACTGGAAAAATGATATTGAGGCTGTTTAAAGTTGATAGGAATGTGAGTGGCCAAGTGGGAAATGGAGGACTTGACTATGGACATTAAATATATTCTTTTTGGGCCTACTTTCCAATTAAAAGTCATCCAAAATATAAATGAAAATACACTGCTCCAAGTCCTAGTAAACAAGCAAGACTTTAGAAAATATGCTTACATATATATATATATTTATTTATTTTTGGTAGAAAGACTGGAAAAATGATGACATTATTGAAGCTGTTTAAAGTTGATAGGAAAGTGAGTGGCCAAGTGGGAGATGGAGGACTTGACTATGGACAATAAATATTGTCTTTTTGGGCCTACTTTCCAATTGAGAGTAATCCAAAATATAAATGAAAATACTATTAGTCATGGTTTAAAAATATAAAATACTAACAAAATATTTTGCTGAACATTGATATTTACAAAAGTAAATAAAATAAACATAAACAAAGAAGGGAAAAAAAAGTAATAATCAATGTTGAATTGGTAACACTAATTTTCTTCAAAACACCCAAAGCCATTTGCAAAAGAATGAATGTTAAACTGAATTCCAAAATTAACAATCAAGAATCAATTAACGGAGAGAGAAAGTCCTTCAAAATTTCCTAAGCAAGAAAATATCTTGATAGAAATGATCACAGGGAAAGTGAATATTTTTTCTCATAATGAAAAATTGAAGCAAAAGCAGGACATGCCGAAAAATAAAAATACCAATCAAGAGTTACTTTTTGATTGAATTTTTGTGCTCCAAGACCAATCAAGAATTTGGAAAATGATGCATTTATACATACCCACTTTCTGCTATAGGTCCAAAACTATATAATCAGACTTGTGTATGTAGTCGTGTACGTATTGACCATAATCATCTGTGTATTTTACAGAAAAACTTTGGAAAATGATGCATGCACATACTATGTACTGTCCACATAAAGACTTGGAAAAATGACGCGTGAAGACTTTAGGAAAATTGGTGAAAGGGGGAGACCAAGGGCAGGTCTTGATATTAAGTGAAATATGTAGGATATTTTATTTACTTAATTAGGAAGCAAGAAAAGTCTTGGAAATGGTGAAGAAAAAATCTATAAGATCCAGGATTCTGTATCTGGAATACGAAACCACAATGAGAATTCCACTCATGAGTAGTGTTTCATGGATTTTGTTGATCACCATACTTTCCATTTACTCATCTTTACTATTCGGCCACCATCATGTTGCTGTGAGTGGCCAATGTCTTAGCCATCAACGATCTCTGCTGCTCCAACTCAAGCACAGCCTCATTTTCAACACAACCACTTCCAAAATTCTGGTGCATTGGAATCAAAGCTCCGACTGCTGCAGCTGGCCAGGTGTAAGCTGTGAATCTCAAGGTGGACGCGTCATTGGTCTCAAATTGAGCAACGAATCCATTTCCGGTGCGATTGACAATTCTACCCTTTTCGATCTCGCTTATCTCCAGAGCTTGGATTTGTCTCTTAATGACTTCGGCTTAAACTTTCCAATTCCACTTCCGTCAAGGATAGGCAACCTCACAAATTTGAGGTATCTGAATTTCTCAAAGGCTGGCTTTATAGGACCAATCCCGAAAGAGATATCAAGCCTCTCGAGGTTGGTCACTCTGGACTTATCTAACAGTGATTTTGAGATCCCAAGGTTGAGAATGGTGGTTGAAAACTTCACCAAACTTGAAGAGCTATACCTTGATGGTGTAACTATATCAGCACCGGGGAATGAGTGGGGTATGGCCTTATCATCTTCACTGCCTAATCTACGAGTTTTGAGCTTGACACGTTGTTCTCTTTCCGGCCCCATTCATCACTCGCTTGCGAAGCTGAAATCTTCATTATCAGTTATCCGACTGGATGGCAATTACCATTTGTCTTCTCGAGTGCCAGAATTCTTGGCGAATTTCTCAAGCTTGACTTCCTTGTCTCTCAGGGATTGCAGCTTGCAGGGAACGTTTCCTAAAGAGATATTTCAGGTACAAACACTGAGGACTCTTGACTTATCCTACAATTACTTGCTGCAGGTTTCTTTGCCAGATGAGTTACCCATGGATAGTCATCTTCAAAGTCTGGTGTTTTCCGACACAAATTCAGTAGGAGGAAGATTACCTGCTTCTATTGGTAACCTTGTGCACTTGTCAACATTAGATGTTGCCCATCTTCAATTCAGCAGACCACTTCCAAAGTCAATCACAAACCTCACCAAACTTGTTCATCTTGATTTATCAGATAACAGCTTCACTGGAACTCTTCCAGATTCTATAGCAAACCTCACCAAACTTGTTGTTCTTGATTTATCATATAACAGCTTCACTGGAACTCTTCCAGATTCTATAGCAAACCTCACCCACCTTGTTGATCTTGATTTATCATTTAACAGCTTCAACGGAATTCTTCCAGATTCTATGACAAANTATTGGTAACCTTGTGCACTTGTCAACATTAGATGTTGGTGGTTGTAATTTCAGCGGACCACTTCCCAAGTCAATCACAAACCTCACCCAACTTGTTGATCTTGATTTATCACATAACAGCTTCACTGGAACTCTTCCAGATTCTATAGCAAACCTCACCCAACTCGTTTATCTTGATTTATCATTTAACAGCTTCAACGGAATTCTTCCAGATTCTATGACAAAGCTCACCCAACTCGTTGATCTTGATTTGTCAAATAACGACTTCACTGGTCCAATCCCATCTTTTCAAATGTCCAAGAATTTGACCACAATAAACCTCTCCAATAATCGCTTCGCGGATCCAATTCCTCAGTGGGAAGGCCTTTCTAACCTTGTCAATGTTTACTTGTACAATAATTCCCTCAGTGGAAACATCCCTTCATCTCTGTTTGCCCTTCCATCACTCGAAAGCATTTACCTATCGGACAATCAATTCAGTGGTAAGCTTCTTGAATTTCCAAATGCAACTTCCTCAATGTTGGATACTATTGATTTGAGTCGCAACAAACTTCAAGGTACTATTCCCATGTCAATCTTCAAACTCAGAAATCTTGAATATCTCGATCTATCTTCCAACAGATTCAATAGTACCGTAGAGCTCGATATGATTCAAGGCTTTTCCAATCTCTATTATCTCGACCTTTCCTATAGTGAATTATCATTATTCGTCAGTACAAGCGGTAATAATGATTCTAATTTCTCGTATTTTCCTCGCTTGGGATTTTTAAACCTTGCTTCTTGCAAACTTGGAGTCTTTCCACATCTGATTAAGAACCTTCCAGAGCTGTATTATTTGGACCTTTCAAACAACCAAATTTATGGGGAGATACCTAGTTGGGTTTGGAAAGTTGGGAGTAGCAGTTTCAATTCTCTATCTCTGAATCTTTCACACAACGAGCTGGTTGGTATGCAAGAACCATATTCTCTTCACGGAGTCGATACCCTTGATCTTAGTTTTAACCAGTTCCAAGGGAAGATTCCCATTCTATCTCCCAATGCTTACCACATTGATTTGTCTAGCAACAATTTTACATCTTCCATTCCATCTGACATTGGTCTACACCTTAGTCATACTATTTATTTATCCCTCTCAAACAATGGCCTGACTGGAGTTATACCTGAATCGATATGCAATGGGAGTCTCATAGAAATACTTGACCTGTCCAACAACACTTTGAATGGCAGAATACCGAGGTGTATTCTTGCAATGAATCAGACCTTTGGNATATATATATATTAAGAAAACTGATCATTTGGGATCTGCGTTCAATTTTTTTTTTTCCTAAGAGTCTCTTCTTGATTGAATTTTAGTGCTCCAAGACCAATCAAGAAGTTGAAAAATGATGTATCTATACATACCCACTTTCTGCTATAGGTTCAAAATTATACAATCAGACTTGTGCATGTAGCCGTGTACGTATTCACCATTATCATCCGTGTATTTTCCACAGAAAGACTTTGGAAAGTGACACATGCACATAATACGTACTTTTCACGTAAAGACGTAGAAAAATGACGCGTAAAGACTTTAGGAAAATTGGTGAAAGGGGGAGACCAAGGGCAGGTCTCGATATTAAGTGAAATATGTAGAATATTTATATACTTAGGAAGCAAGAAAAGTCTTGGAAATGGTGAAGAAAAAATCTATCAGACCACCTACTTTCGCATGTATAAATAAAAGTGGTTACTTGTTTGTTTAGTATTCTGTATCTTGAATACGAAACCGCAATGACAAGTCCACTCATTAGCAGCGTTTCATGGATTTTGTTGATCACCATACTTTCCATTTACTCATCTTTACTATTCGGCCATCATCATGTTGCTGTGAGTGGCCAATGTCTTAGCCATCAACGATCTCTGCTGCTCCAACTCAAGCACAGCCTCATTTTCGACACAGCCACTTCCAAAATTCTGGTGCATTGGAATCAAAGCTCCGACTGCTGCAGCTGGCCAGGTGTAAGCTGTGAATCTCAAGGTGGACGTGTCATTGGTCTCAAATTGAGTAACGAATCCATTTCCGGTGGAATTGACAATTCTACCCTTTTCGACCTCGCTTATCTCTAGAGCTTGGATTTGTCTCTTAATTACTTCGGCGAAGACTTTCCACTTCCGTCAAGGATAGGCAACCTCACAAATTTGAGGCATCTGAATTTCTCATTTAATGGCTTTCAGGGACAAATCCCGAAAGAGATATCAAGCCTCTCGAGGTTGGTCACTCTTGACTTATCTTGCGACTACTTAGTTGATTGGTTTCTTTTTCCGAGGAATCGCCTTGAGATCCCAAGTTTGAGAATGGTGGTTGAAAACTTCATCAAACTTGAAGAACTATACCTTATCATCACCTGGGGATGAGTGGGGTATGGCCTTATCATCTTCACTTCCTAATCTGCGAGTTTTGAGCTTGAGAGATTGTGATCTTTCCGGCCCCATTCATCACTCGCTTGCGAAGCTGAAATCTTCATTATCAGTTATCCGACTGGATGGCAATCACAATTTGTCCTCTCGAGTTCCAGAATTCTTGGCGAATTTCTCAAGCTTGACTTCCTTGTCTCTCAGCTTTTGCAGCTTCAATGGAACGTTTCCTAAAGAGATATTTCAGGTACAAACACTGAGGACTCTTGACTTATCCAAAAATGAATTGCTGCAGGTTTCTCTGCCAGATGAGTTAGTATCCATTGATAGTCATCTTCAAAGTCTGGTGTTATCCGGCACAAATTTAGGCGCAGGTGGGAGATTACCTGCTTCTATTGGTAACCTTGTGCACTTGTCAACATTAGATGTTGGTGGTTGTAATTTCAGCGGACCACTTCCCAAGTCAATCACAAACCTCACCCAACTTGTTGATCTTGATTTATCACATAACAGCTTCACTGGAACTCTTCCAGATTCTATAGCAAACCTCACCCACCTTGTTGATCTTGATTTATCATTTAACAGCTTCAACGGAATTCTTCCAGATTCTATGACAAAGCTCACCCAACTCGTTGATCTTGATTTGTCAAATAACGACTTCACTGGTCCAATCCCATCTTTTCAAATGTCCAAGAATTTGACCACAATAAACCTCTCCGATAATCGCTTGGCGGGTCCAATTCCTCAGTGGGAAGGCCTTTCTAACCTTGTCAATGTTAAGTTGAAGAATAATTCCCTCAGTGGAAACATCCCTCCATCTCTGTTTGCCCTTCCATCACTCGAAATGATTGACCTTTCGGACAATCAATTCAGTGGTCAGCTTCTTGAATTTCCAAATGCAACTTCCTCAATGTTAGAAACTATTGATTTGAATCGCAACAAACTTCAAGGTACTATTCCCATGTCAATCTTCAAACTCAGAAATCTTGGATCTCTCTATCTCTCTTCCAACAGATTCAGATTCAGATTCAATAGTACTGTAGAGCTCGATATGACTCAAGGCCTTTCCAATCTCTATTATCTCGACCTTTCCTATAACGATTTATCATTATTCGTCAGTACAAGCGGTAATAATGATTCTAATTTCTCGTATTTTCCTCGCTTGGGATGTTTAAACCTTGCTTCTTGCAAACTTGGAGTCTTTCCTCATGATAGATCATAATTTATTTATGTTTTATATACCTTGATACTTAAATTAAGCATGTTTTATTCATTTAAAATAGATTAATATATGTTTTTCTATATTTTAGGTGATTTTGACATCAAGGAAGAGAATTTGAAGAAAAAGGGCAAAACTGTAATTAAAAGAATGCAGACAGATTAGCCAGGCTCTAACCCAGGCGCCTGGCCGGTGGTTTCTGCTGCTGCGAAGCAGCGAGACAGAGCAGCCCAGGCGCTTGCCCAGGCGCGCAACCCAGGCGCCTGGGCTAGCGCGATTTTGGTCCGTTTACACGCGTTTTTGGGTGTTTTGTAGCCCTAGGTTTTTAGTTTAAATAGGTTTAAGTTATCTTGTAATAGGGTAGCCGTTTTTAGAGCAAAAACAACAAAGAAAAGAGATTTCTAACAATTATGAGTAGCTAAATCTCTCTCTTGGGAAAGAGTATTGTTCATTGCTAAAGTATAAGGTGTGAGACATTGTTTATAAGTTTTAATTCAATTATAATTATTCAATTTGTGTTCTTCCAATTTATTTGTTTATTATTCAATTCTCTTTGATTATAATTTGGATCCGTTATAATTATTTGTGGATTGGGTATTTGCTAATTAGGAATTCAATCGTATTGAATGTTCTATGTTTAGTAGCACTTTGATTTTAATAATTGCATGCTAAGCTTTTGTTAATTTCTTAGGAGAATGCATAATAGATTAAAGTTTTACAACGTTTGTAGGACTTGTTTATTGTTGGTTGCTATTGTTCTTAATGCTGTTCTGATTTAATTTAGATCACGTTGGTTTAGATATTTCAGAATTAGGATTAATTTACGATCGTATCTGAATTAATTAATTGTGAGAGTTAGAATAAAATTGGCCGTGCTATTTTATTCAATCCAACATTGAATGATTATTTTTGGATATATTTTTGTCTGTGATCACCTGTTCTTTAGCAATTGAAGATACTCTGACCCAAGGTTTTCTCCTATTGTTATTTTCGGTATTTATTAAATTGTTTTCTTTAATAATTGAACTTTCCAACATAAAATCCCCCTTTTGTCTTTTTAATTTTACTTTAATTGGAATAGATTGAGTTTGATTATCAGTCTCTGTGGAATCGACCTGAACTTACCGCTACTACGGTAGTGTTTGAATTCAGTAATTAATTTTGGTGTTTACGACACGCATCAAATTTTGGCGCCGTTGCCGGGGACTGTGTCTCAATTTTCTTTCTATTCTAATTTTAGTTTTAGTTTGTTTTGAGATTCTATTGTTTTAGGTACATGACTAGACGATCAAACGAAGAAGATCTAAGCTTTGATCCAGAGATTGAAAAGACTGCAAAGCAATTAAGGAAAGACACACAAGCAGCGAAGAGAAAGGCGGTAGAGAGTGCTACTACTTCATCTGACCCTGATCTAACTCTGGATTTGAGTGCTGACAGTGATTCTGAGTTTGAAGAGATGGCAGCCCCTGCTAACAACAATAGGCCTCTCACTTTGAAGGAGTTGGCCGCTCCAGATTTGAATTCTCAACCTTTATGCATTGAATTTCCTGAAGTTCAAGCCACATTTGAATTAAAATCTGGACTAATTCATTTACTCCCTTCTTTTTATGGCAAAGCAGGTGAAGATCCACACAAGCATCTGAAAGAGTTTCATGTGGTTTGTTCTGGGATGAAAAGCAGGTGAAGATCCGCACAAGCATCTGAAAGAGTTTCATGTAGTTTGTTCTGGGATGAAGCCTCATGGTGTAACTGAAGAACAAATCAAGATGCGAGCATTTCCTTTTTCACTCAAGGATGCAGCAAAGGATTGGTTATATTACCTTCCTTCAGGATCTATTAATTCATGGAATGACATGAAGCGGATATTTTTAGAAAAATATTTTCCGGCTTCTAGAGCTGCTAGCATTAGAAAAGAGATATGTGGCATTCGACAATTTGATGGTGAATTATTATATGAATATTGGGAGCGATACAAAAAGTTGTGTTCAAGTTGCCCTCACCATCAAATCAGTGAACAACTCCTCATCCAGTACTTTTATGAGGGAATGTCACCCATGGAACGGAGTATGGTGGATGCAGCAAGCGGAGGTGCTTTAGTTGATAAAACTCCGGCAGAAGCCAAACAACTCATCTCTACTATGGCTGCAAACACTCAACAGTTTGGCTCAAGATCTACCCAACAGTTCAAAAAAGTTAGTGAGGTAAGTAGTTCTAATATTGAGCAACAAATTTCTGACTTAACTTCATTAGTACGACAGTTGGCTGTAGGGCAAGCTCAAGCTGCTATGATCTGCGGAATTTGTTCAGTTGTGGGTCATCCTACAGATTCATGCCCAACTCTTCAAGAAGATGAGACTGTTCAACAAGCAAATATGGTTGGTGGTTTTCCGGGACAAACACAACGTAAATATGATCGATTTTCTAACACGTACAATCCTGGATGGAGGGATCATCCTAATTTGCGTTATGGTAACAACTCAGGACAAAACCGCTACCAACAGCAGTATCAACCAAGACCACCACCAGCAGAACCTCCTAAATCAGGTATGTCCATGGAAGATATTGTGAAAGCTTTAGCCACTAACACTCAACAATGGCAACAGGACGCAGCAAAGAGGTTTCAGAATTTGGAGACTCAAATGAGCCAAATAGCAACTGCTGTGGGGAAGATTCAAACAAATCAATCTGGACAATTGCCATCCCAACCAATTAATCCACGAGAAGAAGCTAAAGCCATCACCTTAAGAAGTGGGAAAGAAGTGGACAATTCCAAGAAGGATACTCCCGACATTAAAAAGAAACATCAAGTGGAGGAAGAAATTACAGTTGAAGCATCAACTAAGGTAAACTCAACATCTTTTGATATTTCTTCTAACAATTCAATTGTTGCTCCCTTTCCTAGCAGATTGACCAAGGGTAGAAAAAATGAGCAAGAAAAAGAGATCTTGGACACTTTCAGGAAGGTGGAGGTAAATATTCCACTAATTGATGCCATTAGACAAATTCCTCGGTATGCTAAGTTCCTCAAAGAGCTATGCACCAACAAAAGGAAACTAAGAGGAGATGAAAAGATTAAGGTAGGTGAAAATGTCTCAGCCATTTTACAGAGAAAGCTACCACAAAAATGTAAAGACCCAGGTACGTTCACTATACCTTGCATAATTGGAAATACTACAGTTGAGCGTGCTTTGCTAGACTTAGGAGCTTCTATAAATGTAATGCCCCAATCTTTGTATGCAAATTTAAAATTGGGTCCCTTGAAAGAAACTCGAGTTATTATCCAACTAGCGGACAGATCTAATGCCTACCCTGAAGGGGTAGTGGAAGATGTTTTGGTGCAGGTGAATGGAATGGTTTTTCCAGCAGATTTTTATATCCTTAACATGGAGAATGACACATCACCGAATTCAGCTTCCATTATTCTTGGGCGACCATTTTTGAAAACTGCCCGCACTAGGATTGATGTACACGAGGGGACTCTAACTATGGAATTTGATGGGGATCTAATTACATTTAATCTCTTTGAGGCAATGAGGTATCCTGCTGAAACTCCTTCGTGTTTTGGTATTGATATAATTGATGACTTAGTGCAGGAAATGTTTGAAATGGATGGCAAAGACGAATTAGAGGTTGTGCTTCAACAAGGGTTGACATATGACGATTTGCAAGATAAAGGGCCATTACAAGAAGAAATCATAGACACTGTGATGGCATTGCAATCATTGCCGCTAGCACCTATCAGGTATGTCCTTTCTCAGAGTGAATTAAATACTCCTAACAACAATTTGTTTCATTCTGTGGTGCAGGCTCCAGCTTTGGAATTGAAACCTTTGCCGGACCACTTGAAGTATGCATATTTAGGAGATACTAAGACCTTACCTGTGATCATAGCAAATGGTTTGACTTCGCTTCAAGAAGAAAAGTTGCTCCGAGTGCTTAGAGAATACAAGACTGCAATCGGGTGGACCATAGCAGACATCAAAGGCATCAACCCTTCATTATGTATGCACCAGATTTTATTGGAGGATGACGCTAAACCCAGTCGTGAAGCTCAAAGGAGGCTCAACCCATCCATGATGGAAGTAGTGAAGAAAGACATTCTGAAGCTGCTTTCTGTAGGCATTATTTACCCTATCTCAGATAGCAAGTGGGTGAGCCCAGTCCAAGTGGTACCAAAGAAGACTGGTATCACAGTGGTGAAAAATCAGGATAATGAGCTCATCCCAACTAGAGTGCAAAATGGATGGCGTGTGTGCATTGATTATCGAAAACTGAACATGGCCACAAGAAAAGATCATTTCCCTCTTCCCTTCATCGATCAAATGTTAGAACGTTTGGCAGGTAAAACTCACTATTGTTTTCTTGATGGTTATTCAGGTTACAATCAAATTGTGATCGCTCCAGAGGACCAAGAGAAAACAACATTCACATGTCCCTTTGGTACATTTGCTTACCGGAGGATGCCTTTTGGACTCTGCAATGCCCCATCAACCTTTCAGAGATGCATGATGAGTATTTTTTCTGAACATATTGAAAAATGCATTGAAGTTTTCATGGATGACTTTACTGTTTATGGTGATTCTTTTGATGCATGCTTATCTAATTTAACATGTGTCCTGAAACGTTGCATTGAAACTAATTTAGTATTAAATTTTGAAAAATGTCACTTTATGGTTGACAAGGGTATTGTTCTTGGGCATGTTATTTCGGGTACTGGGATAGAAGTAGATAAAGCTAAAGTGGATATAATTATGAGTTTACCTTATCCCAAAAGTGTGCGGGAAGTGCGTTCTTTTCTTGGTCATGCAGGTTTCTACCGTAGGTTTATCAAAGACTTCTCAAAGATAGCCTTGCCTTTGTCTAAGCTGTTACAAAAGGATGTGGTTTTCCATTTTGACCAGCAGTGCAAGGATGCCTTTGAAAAGCTTCAAGCTGCGCTCACCACAACTCCAATTATTCAACCACCGAATTGGGATCTTCCACTCGAAATTATGTGTGATGCGAGTAACTTTGCAGTTGGAGCTGTTCTTGGACAAAGGAATGAAAATCACACTTATGTGATTTACTATGCTTCGCGGACATTAAATGACGCTCAATGCAATTATACTACCACTGAAAAGGAGCTTTTAGCTGTAGTTTTTGCTTTAGACAAGTTTCGATCTTATTTACTATCCTGCTGAAAATCCTTCGTGTTTTGGTATTGATATAATTGATCACTTAGTGCAGGAAATGTTTGAAATGGATGGCAAAGACGAATTAGAGGTTGTGCTTCAACAAGGGTTGACATATGACGATTTGCAAGATAAAGGGCCATTACAAGAAGAAATCATAGACACTGTGATGGCATTGCAATCATTGCCGCTAGCACCTATCAGCTTTGAAGTATCTATTATCCAAGAAAGAAGCAAAGCCACGAATCATTCGTTGGATCCTTTTATTGCAAGAATTTGATTTGGCAATCAAAGATAAAAAAGGAGCGGAAAATCTTGTAGCTGATCATCTCAGCCGATTGGTGCGAGAAGAAGAGCCTTTACCTTTGCGCAAATTTTTTCCTGATGAGCATCTTTATGCTTCACAAGGTATATCACCTCAGCCGATTGGTGCGAGAAGAAGAGCCTCTACCTTTGTGCGAATTTTTTCCCGATGAGCATCTTTATGCTTCACAAGGTATGATTCCATGGTATGCTGATCTAGTTAATTATTTAGTTACTGGAATTGTACCTAAAGGGTTTAATACAGCAAAGAGGGAAAAATTAAAGAGTGAGGCTAAATATTATATATGGGATGATCCATACTTATGGAAAACTTGCTCCGATCAAATTATTAGACGTTGCATACCTGACCCTGAAATTCAATCTGTGTTTACATTTTGCCATCAATATGCATGCGGTGGTCATTTTAGTCCTAAACGTACTGCTAGAAAGGTTTTGGACAGTGGTTTTTATTGGCCTACATTGTTTTGTGATGCCCATGTTTTTTGTAAATGTTGTGAAAAATGTCAGAGAACTGGAAGTCTTAACCGTAGGCATGAGATGCCCCAATTTCCAATTCTTGTTTGTGAAATTTTTGATGTTTGGGGCATCGACTTTATGGGACATTTTCCTTCATCTCATGGTTATTTATACATCTTACTCGCTGTTGATTATGTTTCGAAGTGGGTGGAAGCCATACCCTCCCGGACTAATGATTCTAAAGTTGTTGTAGGGTTTCTTCGATCTAACATTTTCAACAGGTTTGGCGTTCCAAAAGCGCTAATCAGTGACCGTGGTACGCATTTCTGCAATAGAGTGGTGGAAACGTTACTACGCAAATATGGAGTGATACATAGAACTTCTACTGCCTATCATCCACAAACCAACGGTCAAGCTGAGGTCTCAAACCGTGAAGTTAAATCCATTTTAGAAAAAATGGTGAATCCAAATCGCAAGGATTGGAGTTTGCACTTGGACGATGCACTTTGGGCATACCGAACTGCATATAAAACACCCATTGGGATGTCTCCTTATCGGTTGATATTTGGAAAACCGTGCCATCTTCCAGTAGAAATTGAGCATAAAGCATACTGGGCAGTCCGCCAAAGCAACATGGATTCTGACAAAGTTGCTGAGCACCGGAAGTTACAGCTACAAGAATTAGAAGAGATCCGTCGTGAGGCCTATGAAAATTCCAAAATTTATAAAGAGAAGGTGAAAGTTTTTCATGATAAGCTCTTGCTACGAAAAAACTTTGAGATAGGACAAAAGGTGTTACTCTACAATTCTAAATTAAAGCTGATGCCAGGTAAGTTGAAATCCCGTTGGATTGGTCCTTTTGTGATTACTAATATTTTTCCTTATGGTACAGTAGAGATCAAGAGTTCGGAGACCAACCAAATGTTTAAAGTCAATGGCCATCGCTTAAAACCATTTTGTGAAGGATTTACAGCACAAGTGGTGGAAGAAGTCCATTTGGCAATAATCTCATGATCCAAAAGGAGTTTGAACAAAATGCGTCTGATATGGTGTAGCACACATCATCGTCGAGCTAACGACATTAAACAAAAGCGCTATGTGGGAGGCAACCCACAAATGTAATTTTCTTTTATTTTTGTTGTTTTGATTTATGTCTAATGTTACTTGTTATGTGTTTTGATTGCAGGTAAAAAAAAAAAAAAAAAAAAAAAAAAAAAAATTCGCAGCACCAGGCGCCTGGGATGGCGCCTGGGCATGCGCCTGGCAGGCTCTGCCTGCTGGGCTGCGGGAAAAAAAAAATTATGCAAAATTGAATCGCAGCACCAGGCGCCTGGCAGGCTCTGCCTGCTGGGCCGCAAAAAAAAAAAAAAAAAAAAAAAAAAAAAAACCCACTAATTCTGCCCTTACCCAAACCCAAACTCCAGTTCACCCACCCGAAATCCAACTTAGACCACCCGAAATCCCACCCCAATTTTCCCAATTTCAAACCCTAAATTACCCAACTTTCCTTCCTCCTTCCACCAGCATCACCCACCGATACATTCAAGAATAGGTTAGTAGATAGGTTAGGACACATTAGTGAGAAAGGTCTGCATTATTTGAGTAAACAAGGTATGTTTATGGATGATATCATTGATAAAATTGATTTATGTGAGCATTGCATTCTAGGAAAACAGCATCGTTTGAGTTTTAAATCTGGTTTGCATAAATCTACTTGTGTTCTTGACTATGCTCATGCGGATCTTTGGGGTCCTACTCAAACTCCTACACAAGGAGGTAGTAGATATTTTTTTATCTATAATTGATGATTATTCCAGGAAAGTGTGGGTTTATTTACTAAAGCATAAAAGTGAAACCTTTAGTAAATTCAAAAATTGGTGTATTCTTGTAGAAAATCAAACTGGTAGGAAGCTTAAAGTTTTGAGAACTGATAACGGGCTTGAATTTTGTAATACTGAGTTTGAAAATTTCTGTTCTAGTCATGGTATAATGAGGCATAAATCTGTTAGATACACCCCTCAGCAAAATGGTGTTGCTGAGAGGATGAATAGGACTCTGCTTGATAAAGTCAGATGCATGTTGTCTAGTTCTGGTTTGTCAAAATCTTTTTGGGGTGAAGCCATTATGACAGCCACCTATCTTGTAAACATATGTCCTTCAACTGCTACTGATTTTCAAACCCCTGAATATATGTGGTCTGGCTATAAACCAAATCTGTCAAATCTAAGAGTCTTTGGTTGTCAAGCCTATGTACATCAAAAGGAAGAAAAATTAGAACCAAGAGTTGTTAGATGTGTTTTTCTAGGTTATCCTGAAGGGGTTAAGGGATATAGATTATGGCTGTATGAATCTGGTGGGTTTAAGGTCATAACCAGCAGAGATGTTGTTTTTAATGAAAATATTATGCCTTGTGTTAAGACTAACAATGCAGAGATTGAAGTTCCTCGTAAAGACATTAATGTTCAAACCAAGGTGGAGTTTCAAACTGAGAAAGATGAGCTTCATGAGCCTCAGCCTGATCAGAAACAAGTTATTGAACAAACATGTGAACCTGTTCATGAGATAGAGGCTGCTAGTAATGAGGCAGAAGCTGAGGAGGAAGTATCTGCTCAACCGGATCAAACAATCAGAGATTATCAATTGACCAGAGATAGAGAAAAAAGGCAAGTAAAGCCTACTGTGAGGTATGGTTATGCTGACCTTATATCTTATGCTTTAATTTCCTATCAAGAACTTGTTAATAATGAACCTAAGAATTATGTAGAGGCTATTAGTAGTAAATATGCAAAACAGTGGATTGATGCCATGAAAGATGAAATGAGTTCTCTACATAAAAACCACACTTGGCAGCTTGTACCTAGGCTAGAAAATCAAAAGTTAGTGGACTGCAAATGGATTTTTAAGGTCAAAGAGGGTTTGACCAGCAAGGATCCAGTTAGATTTAAGGCTAGACTTGTAGCAAAGGGGTTCACTCAAAGAGAGGGATTAGATTATAATGAAATATTTTCCCCTGTGGTAAAATATACCACTATAAGAATGATTTTAGCCTTAGTAGCACATTTTAATTGGGAACTTGAACAGCTAGATGTAAAGACTGCTTTTCTTCATGGTACTTTGGAAGAAAAGATCTTTATGAAGCAGCCTGAGGGCTTTATTGTTAAAGGAAAATTGGATCTAGTATGTTTATTAAAAAGATCTCTTTATGGCTTAAAACAAGCTCCTCGTCAATGGTATAAAAGGTTTGACATGTTCATTACTAAGATAGGTTTTAAAAGAAGTCAATATGATATGTGTTTATATTATAAAGGTTCTTCTCGTGGTAACACTATATTTTTGCTGTTGTATGTTGATGATATGTTATTGACTGGACAAAATGTAGAGGAAATTCAGAAAATTAAAACAAGTCTAAAATCAGAATTTGATATGAAAGATTTAAGGGCTGCTAGAAGGATTTTAGGAATGGACATTGTTAGAAACAGAAATAAAATGACTTTATTCCTAAATCAGAAACATTATTATGATAAAATATTGAACAAGTTTTCAATGTTTACTGCTGTTCCTTCTAGTGTACCCTTAGCAAATCATTTTAATTTGTCCACTGCTCATTGCCCTAAAACTGAACAAGAAAAGGAAGATATGATAACAGTTCCTTATGCTAATGCTATAGGATCTTGAATGTACACAATGATATGCACTAGACCTGACATTGCACATGCCATAAGTGTTTTGAGTAGATTCATGTCTAACCCGGGTAGAGAGCATTGGGAAGCTCTTAAGTCGTTAATGAGGTATATTAGAGGTACTATGGATCATGGTTTACTGTTTAAACATAACAGTGAGGGTGTAACTTTGAGAGGTTATGTAGATTCTGATTTTGCTGGTGATAAGGATAAAAGGAGATCTACTACTTCATACATGTTTACTTTGTGTGGAAGTTGTATCAGCTGGAAATCACAATTACAACCTATTGTAGCTCTTTCTACTACAGAGGCTGAATATATAGCCACCACAGAAGCTGTAAAAGAGGCTTTGTGGCTGAAAGGTCTGTTAACTGAACTTAAACTATTACATCGTAAGGTAGCAATATTTTCTGATAGTCAAAGTTCAATTTTTCTATGCAAAAATCCTGTTTTTCACGAAAGAACTAAACATATTGATTTTAAATTTCATTTTGTGCGAGATGTGATTGAGTTGGGGCTGTTACAAGTTGTAAAGATTCCAACAGAGTGCAATCCTTCAGATATGGGAACAAAGATACTTTCTCTGAGCAAGTTTAGTGTATGCAAAAGACTGCTCAGAATTGAACCAGGATGATCTGTAGAAGTTCTTAGCTGTGAAGCTGAAGTGAATGATCTGCTTTCAAGTCTTTATGTATTAAGGTGGAGTTTGTTAGTTATAATACATAAAGGACCAAAACGTACCGTTTTACTAAAGCTATTTTTTGAGGAAACTAAAACGCACAGCTTTGCTGTGTAGCTACATTCTATATTTACAGATTTCTAGTTTTGTAATCGGGTAGATGTGAGAATTGTGAGATTAGGGTTTGAAATAGACTAAAGGTTTTTTCTTGTGATGAGAAGCCGATTCTTTGGCTGTTCTTTTCTTTTCATGTGGCTCTTGAGTTAATCGCTGTAAGGTTTCTTAGAGATACATATGAGAGTTACGAGTTGAAGGGTTTGGTGATTGGTTTCAGTCAGTCATTGTATGATTTCTGTTCTTAAGCTTGTAATCTCCGATTCAATAAGAAAGCAGAGGGTTCCTTCGGTGGAGCTAACAGAGGATGTAGGCAACTTATGCCGAACCTCTATAAATTGTGTCTTTGTGCTTTCTTTCCCTTCTGCGACTTGTTGCTTTTATTTGTTCAAGTTATAACAGAAAGCATGAAGAGAAAGATGATGAATGTCTTTTTTTTAAGAATAGGCGAAAGGAGCTGATACCTTTTAGATTTTTAAAGACATGTTTGACTGCACCCCAATGAGTCTCGGATGGTTAATGCATAAATTGTGATAATCAATTGACTGCAAAAGCAATGTTTGGTCTTGCGAATGACAAATATTGCAAGCTCCCAACAACCTTGCGACACCGAGTTGCATCAACTGGTCGTGAACCATCATCAAGTATGAGTGAGACTGAGGCAGCCATAGGTGTTGAAACGCCCTTAGCCTCATCCATGATTGTTCTTTCAAAGATGTCTAATATATATTTATGTTGGAATAGAAACAGTCCGTTGGCTAAAGGAATGATTTCCACCCTTAGAAAATAGTGTAAGTTGCCTATGTCTTCGAGAGAGAACTTTTTTGATATGGAATCAATAAAGTGAGAAAGAAGCCGAGCATTATTGCTTGTATACACAATATCATTGACATAATAAACAAGAAGAAATATAGTAATAAGATTATCTCGATGATAGATAAACAAAAAACTGTTGGCATGAGAAGTTTTAGCCATATTGAAAGAGAAATTTTTTGAGCTCATTGTACCAAGCCTGAAGTGCCTGTTCGAGACCATAGATGACTTTTTTGAGTTCACATACATAAAAAGGTTTTGTGGTGTTAACAAAGCCTTGTAGTTGGTGCATATAAACCTCAAAAAGACATTGTTGACATCTAATTGCTTGAGTGATTTGTTTTGTGTGAGAGCAATGCTAAGTACTAGATGAATTTGTGTTGCTGGGTTGAATATTGTTGGGCTAAATGTCTCAGCATAGTCTATACTTAGTCGTTGATTGAATTTTACCCTTTAGCAACGAGTCTGACTTTGTAACGACTAATCCATCCGGATTTAATTTAATCCTAAATACCTATTTACTACCTATGATATTTTGTCCTGAACATGGGGTACCATGTCCCATGTTGACTTTTTGATGAGCGCATCAAATTCTAAAGACATTGCATGTCTCCATTGAAGGTCCTTTTAAGGTTTGGTTTACTGTTTGAGGTTTATGATCTAAGAGAGGAGTTATTTTGGAAGCAGGAAAAAACTAATTGAATTTATTTTTTTTGGCTTGAAAATCATATTCATAGAGATATCTCAATAAAGAAGGAAAGAACTAAAGACTTACTTGAAGACTGAGACTCTGCTGCTGGTGCCGTGCATGAAGGAGAGTTATGAGTAGCATCAGGTTGCTGACATGGCAAGTGTGTGATGTCGTGGTTTGATGATGAAGTAAGAGCATCTTCAATTTTTTCTTAAAATATAAATATTTCTGGCACAATATCTATTTAAAAGTTATCTCAAATGGTTATATTAAGAATAAAATAAAAGTTATCTAAAAATTAATTAAAATTGATAAAAATAAATAAAATTGATGAGACAGACTATTTAATAGATCTCTTAAAAATAAAGTCTTTTTGATATTTTGTATTTTTTTTATGCCTAAATATATTATTTAGATAGAGCTATTAAAGAAGATTTTTATATCAGTTTGTCTATTTATTTTATATAATAAATTTAAAAAAAATAATAGAAAGAGTAATTGAAGATGTTCTAAAAAAGTAATCACGTTTAATTTGTAATTGATTAAGTGGCATTGATTGAAAAATAGGAGAGCACGTGGCTGACATACATGCCATAAGCAATGAAAAATACAACATAACAAGTTTTTTTCAAAAAAAATTTCTTCACTTACTCATTTGAGCAAGCTTCCATACCATAAAAAGGTGTACAAACTCCATAATAATGTAGTTGTCCAGTGGTAGGGGTCCTGCAAAATGGGGAGGGTAGGTACTGGCTGATATATAGTATCATTTTCTTTGGAAAACAATTTGTAAATAGCACATTTTGACTATTTTACCCCCTAAATTCATCCACTTTTCTCAAAATTTGGCATAATTACAGTTTAAAATTTATTGATAACTAGTTTCCTTCTTGTAAATTACAGTAAACTTAAAGCTTAATGGTATACTTGAATGTTAGGTCCAGTCAAATCCAATCCCATAAATACATCTACAAACTTGTTTGTGCTATGATCTACTCTAAAATAGGTTACATAAAATCCTACTCTTGTAAGATTCATTTAAACAATACCCAAATTACTGAAGAAAAAATAATTGGTATGCAAAATTTTAAATTAAACTCTGCTTAAAGAAATTCATTGTCCTAATAACGCTTTAAAATAATTGAATCATGTGAAGAGAAAGGAGACATTTCCATTAATCAATCAAGGCACTGTTTATTATTCCTACATATATGTCATATACAAGAAAATTACTTCTCACGTAATCTCAAAATTATGGAAGAGGAGTAAAAACTTCAAGGCTTTGATAAAGCTACAAGGATAACCTAAAAGCTCAAGTCTTCATAATCTGCAGCCATTTTATTTTCCAACAGTCAATTTATACCACTACATAAAATTCCACGATTTCCGTAGCAATGTTCTTCAGTCTTTGTTGTGGTCATATTAAGCGTATCATGAGATTATATCGACTGGAATTTTCGTGTCGTAGACTCTTTCTGTAGCCTTCTTTGCCTAAACAAGAAAATCAAAATCAGATGAAGAAAATAAAATGGAGAAAGAGAAAGTGAGACAGAAATGTTACTTCTTGCTCCCAGTTGGTGCGAATGGTGACAGCAAAAAGAAATAGCACTTGTACGACCAGTGCACATATTATTCCCAACCAGAGACCCTATTCAAAACAATTATTCACAAAAATTATTACTTGCTTGCACTAAAATTTAACATAAAAACTAAGTTAAATGGCACTAGAAATGAACCTTTCCGCTAATATGGACGACAAATGCCAGTAAAACAGCTGACGGAATTCCCACCAAATAGTAGGATCCAAGATTCACATAAGCTCCAATTTTCTGCCACCCACATCCTCTCGCATTCCCTTATGAATTAATCTTCATATTTAGTCATATTAATAGCACCACTGCTTGATTCATGCTTAGAATGTAATTACTGTAATCAATAGCTAATTCAGGCTATCTTATAATATATTTCCCTTTGATTTTTTATAGCTAGAGATCATCATATTCAATAAAACTTGTCTTATGAACTTAGGACCAGAGGAGAGGACAATTTATTTCTCTTGAAAATCAATGTTATTACTCTTATTGGATCAATGCATAGAATTTATTATGCCAATTAAAGGACAGAAGATGAAAGGCCCACGGGTGTGGTGAAAATAGGTAATCAAACTATTTTTACTCTTTCTGTCTAGCAAATGTTCTGGTGCGCAGGGAAATTCTGTTTTCACAGGTGGTTAAAATGTAAAAAACATACAGAGAAGGACTAAAAATCATTACTGTTTGTTTTCTACCACTGTCAGATTCTGTAAAATAGTTATAACCAGATACCAACAAGGGTTTTTCCAAATCTATTTTTATTAAACACTATAGACAAAATGTATAAGATGGTGCTGTTCTTGTGAACCATGAGAGTAGAAAAACCTGAAAGAACACACTGAAGTCCATCTAAAAAGTTGGAGACCGCAAGTATTGGTAGCATAGTTGCTACATATTTGACCACTTCCAATTCATTGCTAAATGCATAGCCCCAGATGTTGCGTATCAATATAAGGACCGATCCCACCAATATACCCACAGCAACGGCCATAACCAAGACAACACTTACTGCTAAGCGAGCTGCATCTGGATGTCCTGCTCCTAATTCATTCGAAACCCGAGTGCTGTAAATCAGGAATAAAAACAAAAAAGCATACCAGAAATATTGGATTAGAAGTGGAGCCTTTGCAGTAATATAACTGCCGCTTGCTAAATTCTCTTACAAACAATAATAGAATTAAATGTCTTCAATTGGAAAGTTACAGTACCAATAAAATTTAAATTCCAAAACTTCAGCAAAGATATACTTGCATTGTAGAATAGCAATAGTAAGATTCTACAACATAGCTCACCTTACAGCACCACTTAGTCCGAAAGGGATCATCCATACCGTACCAGCTGTGTTAAGGCTGGCAATATAAGTTTAGTCAGTAAAAACCTTAAAAATACAGAACCCTAAACTAGAAAAGTACTTGGCCTACAATCTCAAGTAAAGTTATTTTGTAGGTAACCATCATAATTGAACACAAACCATATAGAAAGAACAGAGGTTTCTAGCTGAGGATTGGGAAGAAGACCAGATAAAAGAACCATCATTTCAAATGACCACATTTCCAAGCTGTTCAAAACCATTGTAAAAACCATGGTAAACTGCATTAGGATCAAACGGTAAACTTTTGCAACAGAGAAATATATAATGGATAAGAAAATACACAATTTAGACCATGATATATGGTAACACAGTGAAGTAGGAATTACCAGACCATGACAGCTGAAGGAATGGCAAGTTTAAGAAAAGTGGGAATGCTTTGCAAAGATTCCTTTGAAAAGCCTGTCCAAGATTTCGCACATGAAGAAGAGAACTTCACATAGAGTCCCAAAAATAGCACATTGATCCAATATGAGATGGAATTTGCCAAGGCAGCTCCCCTGTTTCCAAGTCCATATTTCAATACCAGTATCCAACACAAAATGATATGGATTAAAGCTGTGATTCCACTGCTCAGCATCATTGGGAAAACAATGTTTTGGGTCTGTAAGAATCTTATGAAGCATTGAAGAAGGCCATAGGCAAAAATGCTCGGTATCATAAAGCGAGCATATTGTCCGGCTTCTGCTGCTATTGCAGCATCTTGGCCTAGGAAAGTTAGAATAGATCTTGTGTTTGCCCAAATAATGGCAAGGGGTATGCTAACAATTAAGAGAACAAACATGGCTCTCTGCATATGTATGCCCAGCATATGATATTGCTTTGCTCCATGTGCTTGTCCAGACAATGTCTCCAATGCACTTGACAATCCCATCTATTCAAATAACACAAACAATTCGGATGGAAGGACTATACTACCGTAAACAATAATCTTCCCCTTTCAGATAACATAAAATTAATTTCTCTTAATGAAGAAAAAACTTAGAAGCAACAAACATAAGTAGAGCCTGAAATATACAAATTGCTTAAAAGTTCATAAATCTTTCACTAGCTTTTAAGATCCCACACTGAGACAAATTGCTTATATACCTGAATAGTTTGGGTTACAAAGTAGAATTAAATACTTAGGCGATAAATGACCCAAATCTTCCGCTTTGTTTTTAGGGACAAATTAAAATAGCATGGTCTGTCTCAAGGACCCATTAATACAGTCTTGAGGTTCTAAATTTTTCCACAGAAATTTAGGTATACACAATTCACATGAAAACTTGGGAAGCAATATCAGCTATAACAGAAGTTGATTTGAATCAAACAGTTCGTTCAAGAATTAAAGCAGTAAATGAAAATATCTAAAAAGTATTATAATCAATAATATTGCATTTCCAAATCTATTAGAGAAAAACCCAAATCAAAATTAGAAAGTAAATTTATTTATTTTTTATTTTTTTTCAAAAGTCACTTTTAATCAACTGGGGAATCTTTTAACATGACTGTTTTCTCCTTAGTGAAAATGAAGTGGAAAAAATAAATAAATAAAAAGGATTGCTATAACCAAAGAACACAAAGTAACCATGGAATCAATACTAAAAATTTGGAGCAAACCCAACTCACCAGCAAGCTAAAACCAGTCACTGAAGCAAAGGAAGTAGCCATGGATGCACCAGATAAAGATAGCTCACCAAGATGACCCACAAACATCACAGATATCATCTGTAAGGAATAAATCAACAGGCTCACTGATATCAAAGGCCCTGCTAACCATAACTGTTTGTTTACTTCCTCAAGAATCTCACTTCTACTGTGACTATACCGTCTTCCATTTTCAGGTCCATTCTCTTCACGAACTTCAATCAATGGCGTGCTTAAAGATGGGTTTTCATCCCGTCTCTCCATTTTCTAATTAGCTTCAGGGAGGGAGAGAGAAAAAGCAGAGCAGAGAACACACTAATATTGGCTTTCCCTCCTTGGAAGTTTGATGGCTCAAATTCCTTGTCGTGTAAGATTCCAATGACAAAAGTGTCAGAGCTCATTTATTCATGAGAAACAGATATTTGGTCAATTTGAATGATTGTAAATGAATAATACAGTAGTTTCAGTAGTTTACATAAAAGACAACTAGATTTGATCATCTCCACGCAAAAGCGGAAACCAGATCCAAGTAATTTTATCATTTTAATTTTTATATTTTAATATAAAAATTTAATACGTAGACACAATATAATGTTAAAAGAACACGTGGTACACATTCCAAGCAAATCTTGTTTATGTAATTACAAATGTTTTCGGTGAGAATAAAATTTTGTCCCCTAACATATAAATGAAGTTTGTTATATAACATTTGAGTTTTAATTCGTCACATATTTAAAAAAAAAATCATCCCATATTAGTGTCGCTAAATAGGAAATAAGTTTTAAAATATTTCATATATTATTATAATCTTTACAATTTGTTAAAAATAAAATATTGTCACACCAATTAATGTTTTCAACCTAACAAACATAAAAGATCTGACCGAAGAAAAATAGGGGAACCGTGAAATGGTATTGTAAAAGAAAAGTCATTATCTTAATTCTATTTCCACAATTGATTTTCAAAATTAAAATTAAAGTTATTGATTTTTGTTTTCAAAAAAAAAAAAAAAACATTTTAAAATCACAAATAATTTCAAATAAATGATACTGTAGGGACAGCAAAAGATCTTGGGTTTAGCTTAAAGTTTTATAAATTTATGGAAAAAGCAATTTTCAGCCCAACTCATGCAAAGTGGCGAAGCTTTCACCAGTTGATCATTAAGAAAAAAAAAATATTATAAAAAATTATATTGTATTAATCTTTTTATTTCTTATTTCTTGGAAAGTTCAAATTTGAGGAGATCGAGAAAACATTTGCTTTTACGACTAAAAATTACAGAAATGGTATCTGATAACCAAATTTCAAGGGTATATCTAACTTTCTATAAAACGTATAATTTTAAGCAACTTTTTACCATGTCTTTGAAATAAACCCCTGGCAATTAAAAACTAGTGAATATTTTTTAGAAGGGGTGCAAAAAATTTTAGATCTCTTCAAAAACATAAAATTGCAAATTTGCAAAAGAACAAAACCGAAAAAGTAATTAGTATACAGACAAAAACAGCAAAAACTTCCCTAAAAATTATTATTATTAATCAGCAAAAACAGCAATCAGTACAATGTACAGACAAAATTTGGCTGGCCGTCTTGGTTGAAAAGGGCAAAGAGACAATCAGCAAAATCCAAAGTTAAAATGACCAAAAACCCCACATTTGGGATGCATGCATTTTGAATTTATGATTTGTGAATACTCATCAGTTGCTTGCTTGCATGGTATAAAAATAGCAAAACTCGTCTGAGACCTTTGACCCAAGAAGAATAAAGTTGTCTAAGAGTCTAGACTGAGACCTTTTCTCAGTTTTCTGAGCAAGAAGGTCTTAGTTCTATTGGTCATTATTAATTTCAATTTATATATAGATATATATATATAT
>QANX01003991.1:0-44722 GCA_003254975.1 Ochetophila trinervis
AAAAAAAAAAACAAAAAAAAAATTGCAACAAATTAAAAAAATCGAATTGTAAACTGCTAAATCGGAAAATTAAATGTCTAAATTACAAAATCCTAAAAGTGGAAAGTATCAAAACAGAAAATGGAGCAGAAGCTAAGGCTAGCTGGAGGCAATATATATATGAGTTCTGTAAAACCCAATTCTTCTCTCCCAACTGCTTTTTCTTACTGATTTTGGTTTAGCTTGATAGAGATATAGCCCCTATCATATGCTCTGTCTCTCTTTCTTTCTATATCTATCTATATATCTAATCACAACCTTTTATTTATCCATGCATGATGCATTTTCTCCTAGTCTTTCTTTTCGCTTCTCTACCTGCTCTCACTTTCTTTCTATTCCTAGCTAATTATAATTCCCACCTGGCCTAGCCTATAACTTCTCTTGCTATAATTTCTTTATCTTATTCACAACCATACCAAACCAAGTATATCTAATAGTTTTCTCTTTCCCTTCAACCACCCAAAACTAAGAAAACTATATGTATGAAACATAAATAAAATAGAATAGAAAAAACCAAATTGCTGCTTAGCTAGTAACTTTCAAGAATAAAATTAAAATCTCAATTGCTTATTAGTTAGCTCTCTTCTCCTTCATGGGAAAGCACTGCATTTTTTTATTTTTTATTTTTTGAAGAGATAAAGCAGCACTCATTTTTTGAAAATTAACCCATAATTCATCTTCTTTTCCTGCAAGAGGATAAATTTTTATCCTCTCCTTTGTTGAAAACCCACATTTTTATTTCCAATGAAAACTTGATGGTGGGATTAGTATAAAGAGATCATCAATGGAGGCTCATGTGCAGCAATCCTCTGTAATCACAACTCTCCCATCCTCATCGTCATCATCTTGTTCTTCTTCTTCTTCGAATGCTAGTAGTTTTCCTCTTTCTTTCTCTCCAGATCAGAAAATCCAACACCAAGCTGAGGGGCAACAAGATGAAAACCAGTGGCCTAGTCTACAAGAAAATGGGGAGTCATCCATGGAAGTTCTGAGATTCATTGGCATCACTGGCCATGGTGGTGGTGCTGTAAAGTGGAAGGACATAGAGAAGCGGTTCAACCGGCTTGCTTTAATCAGGAACGGCCATGAACAAGTTGTGAAATGGTCAGATTTTTGTTTTTGTATAGGTAAGAAAATCTGTCAATTTGAGTACTTTTTCTCAGGGAAAACGAAAAAATTCCCCATGGAAGGAAATGCATATTTTAACAATGTCTATTAATTTCTTAATGATACTTGTATTATTTTAGAAAAAAATGGAGACCTTTTTTGGCCATGGGATTGAAAAGATTAATTCTTTATTTTTTCAAAAGCAAAAAGTTATCAATAAAGAAAAAATAGAAACCACTCCTTTTTGTTTTTAAAAATTTGAAACAGTTTTTTAATGCTAAACATGTGAATTCTATTTTAGCTATTGAAGTAAACTTATGTGCCATTGCTAAGTATTAATTACTTTTTTGGGTAGGAATTCAAGAATCCAAGGAGTTTGCCATTGAGCTATTAAGGGCTCTGAGAGGATCAAGAAGGAATCTGAAAATTGATTTATCAAAAGCTGAACTTCATAGATACTGGTGTCAAATGACTGACCCTTGCTTCCATTCAAGGATAAGGATTTTATTTGACATGTAAATTTATATAATCCTGAATATAATATAATTTTTTTTTTCTTTTCCAGTACATTTCCTTAAATCTGTAACTGACTTAAATGGGTTGGGGTAATGATTTTTTTTTCCCAGGTTTGATAGAAACATGGATGGGAAAATTACAGAGATGGATATTAAGCAGGTAAAATTATCACTCAGAAATTTTTTTCTAATAATTTGCATGAATGCTGAATGGGATTGATTGTGTAATACTTTAGGATGAAGTATTTCAGTAGAAATTTGACGTTCATGTTTTTTGGATTTGCTTGATTTGGGCACCTTTTACAGGCTGTTCTTTTAGGTGCTTCTACAAATAAGTTATCTCTGACCCATGAGGAAGCAGAAGAATATGCTGCTTTAGTCATGGAAGTGGTTGACAAGGAAAACCGAGGCTATATTCAGGTACCCATTTTAGCATTATAACCACCTATTAATATTTAACAAATAGAAAATAAAAAATTACCCTCCTTTTGATGAGTAATTAGGGCATGTTTGGGATAGTTTTTAGTTTTAAAGTAGTAAAAGAGATGGAACATAAATTCAAATATTACCCTCCAGAACTACTCTTGAGCCTTTGAAAAGTCATACCAAACAGGACCTAACTTGTCTTATCTTATACTCAGTCCACTTGAACATGTTCTGTGTCTACCATGCAGCTACCTCAATTTGAGACTTTCTTCAGAGTAAGCTTATCAAACGGCTATGTTTCAACTAAACAATCATCAACCACACATTATTCATTGCCTAGTGAGGATCCATTTGATCAAGAAAAAGCATCAAGGGCTGAAATTCTATTCCGGGCATATTGGAGACGTGCATGGATAGTGTTGCTCTGGTTGATCATTTGCATTGCACTCTTCACTTGGAAATTCATTCAGTACCGCCACAGAACAGCTTTTCAAGTAATGGGGTATTGTCTCTCCACTGCCAAGGGTGCTGCAGAGACCCTGAAACTCAACATGGCTCTGATCCTCCTCTCTGTTTGTCGCAACACGATTACGTGGCTTCGTGTCCACCCTCAGATCAATTCAGTTGTTCCATTCAATGACAGCATCAACTTCCACAAGGTAATTTTGCATTTCAGAAGAGAAAAAGACAACGTGTCTTGTTTGTTGCATTTGACTAGACTGGAAAGGACTGAGCTATTATATATCTAGTCCAATCAAATTGAGTCTAACTTAAAGCTGATTGGACCATAGTTAAAATAGTCTAGCCCAATCCAATCCAGTCTCATTTAACAAACAGGGAAAGTTCGAAACTTGTAACTAAAATGTCATTCGTGACATGGCAATGAAATGCTAAAGATGTTACTGCCTATTTGATGATGATATCGTAGTAAAAGTACGAATAGCAATACTAATCTGTAGTACTTTTATAGAGAAGCAAATATCTTATGCTAACAGGAACATATCTTGGTGTAGCTGATTGCAGGAGGGATAGTGGTGGGAGTGATCCTACATGGTGGAACTCATCTGGCTTGTGATTTCCCAAGAATTAGTAGCTCTGACCACTCGGTTTTTAGTCAAACAATAGCATCCCGATTCGGGTATCATCAACCATCATACATTGAAATATTAGCCACTACAGAGGTGGCAACAGGGATTGTGATGGTAGTACTAATGGCCATTGCATTTTCACTAGCAACAAAGTGGCCACGCCGAGGCACGCCTTCACTCCCTAGGTCAGTCCGGCGTGTCACTGGGTATAATACATTTTGGTACTCCCACCACTTGTTCATTCTTGTGTATGCTTTGCTTATTGTCCATTCTATGTTCCTCTTCCTAACAGACAATGCAATTGAGAAAACAGTAAGCCTTCTTTTATACACAACATTTTATCATGAAAATACAAATACGAAAATGTGGTTTAAACGGTTAGGATGAAGTTTTGTTTTAAACCTTTTGTTGTTCTAAACATTTCCTTAAGCAGACATGGATGTATATTGTCATTCCTGTGCTAACATATATGGGAGAGAGGATCCTTCGTGCGGTGAGATCAGGGTGCTTTGAGGTGGAAATTCTAAAGGTATACTATCAAATTGCCCCCTAAACTAGAAAAACAAACACACATGATCAGTGTGAGAGTTTTCTTTTTTTAAAGGGAAAAGTGAAAAGAAAAAAAAAAAATAAGGGTGAAAGTTTGAGAGACAGATCGGAATTAAATCTCTCTCTCTCTCTCTCTCTCTCACATAAACACACATGTACGTATTTATATGTATATATGTCTTCCTTCTTTTGAAGTTTCAGGATTTTAGTTTTGTTAAAGATGCAATCAAATTTAGTTCTCTTGGGGAAACTATATTTCCTAATTGTTCTTATTTGTTTGTTTTTTATTTTATTTTATTTTAACTTTTTTGCAGGCAAGTTTTCATCCAGGAAAGGTTTTGTCCCTAAAATTGCAGAAACCAGAAAATTTTAGTTATCAGAGTGGCATGTACATATTCATCCAATGCCCTCAAATTTCACCACTTGAATGGTAATTGTTATCTATGCACCTTATAAGTATTTTATTTGTTTTTGCACTTTATTTATACAATTATAGATTTTAGGGTTACCGTGCATTATATATACAAAGGCAATGCTACAGGTACCAAATTTTTAGTATCCAATGATGTGGCAGTAATGGTTGATAAATTAATAATGCCATACAATTATGGGAGGAAAAACCAATGAAGCAATGCCACCTCATTGGATATCAAAAATTTAGTTCATCAATTTTGTAACTCTAGAATCACTCATTTACAAATATACCCAGTTCTTGATCTTTTCCTCCTGCTTGCTTAAAGCCTTAAGCCACACAACAAGTCAGTATAATTGAAAAATATTTTCATATACAATGGTAAGTTTCTCTTCTCTCTTACAATTTCAGGCACCCATTTTCCTTAACTTCAGGACCAGAAGATGACTTCCTAAGAGTGCACATCAGAACTCTTGGAGACTGGAGTTGTCAAATGTATAGTCTTTACCAAGAGGTAAAAACTTGGAGAAACTGAAAATGAAGATTACTGAACCTTAAATTTAGCTGGAAAACTATCAAATCCCTTCGAAAAATTCATATCTTCTCAAATTTTGCAGGCAACATCATCTGGGGTAAAGGAGTATCCTAAAATGTACATAGATGGACCTTATGGAGCTGCTTCCCAAGACCATATCAAGTATGATATAGTTCTTCTGATTGGCCTGGGAATAGGAGCTACACCTTTCATTAGCATCCTCAAAAACATTGTTACTGGTGTTCAAAAAGCTTGCTGCAACAATGTAAGATCCTTGCCTTGCCTTTATAATCCTTCCCCTATGTTTGAAGTTTGGAATCCACTAAAATAAGAAAAGAAAAGATAAACTAAGATCCTTACATTTTGCTACCATTCTACAATATATTTTTTTATTTTTTTCGCTTGATTCTCTTCAACCAGACAATGAAAATTTCTGTTTTGGTAATTTTCTATCGTCCAAACCTAACCTTCATATCCTATCTGGGATTTAAAAGTTGTTTTTTCTAATATGCTTACTAATACTCACTGTTGTTTTTCTAATATGCTCTTCAACATTAATACTCACTGTTGTGTACTTATAAACAGAGTAGTTGTGGAGATTGCAGCATTATAAAATGTCCATTAAAAGCTTACCTATACTGGGTGACAAGAGAACAAAACTCCTTCGATTGGTTTAGAGATGTAATGAAGGAAATATCAAACACAGACCAAAAACAGGTACTAGACAGAAGCCAAATAATATTTAACCTTTTGTTCATTATTTTGCAATATAAACATCCTATAACCATTGCAATTACTGTCTCTGGCAATCTTTGCAGTCTGCTATAGAGGTTCAGAATTTCCTAACCAGTGTATATCAGGAAGTTGATGCACGATCGGCTTTGATCAGTGCTATTCAAGCCTTGTATTATGCCAAACATGGCATTGATATCGTCTCTCACTCACCTGTAAGCACTCTAACTTCTTCTTTTCTTCTTCAAAATCTCTAGTCATTCAACCAATAAAAGATTAGAAAAGGTATCAAATGCCTCTACCATTGAAGCATACAACATAAAATCAATACGAGCAAATTTATTATTATTACTTTTTGGCTTTTTTTTTTTTTAAATCTTCTGGGATATCCTGTTGAGTGCTTATCATTTAGTCAATATGCTGGCTTCTTTAGCAAGGAAACATTGACAAAGAGTGTTTTTATCTCTCTCTCTCTCTCTCTCTTGGCAGGAGAAATGCCATTAACTATCCCTCATTTCTGCAAATTAGTTTATGCGTTTACATAACCAATAATAGTATTCATTTTCTTATATTTTTCTTCATTTGAGGATTAAAAGAATTAGGCACTCTACGAAAGGTTTAGTTGAGAAATTGACCATATAGAAAAAGGTTTATTTTGAGAAGGTGGCATCCTACATTTTCCGTGTGAATTAAAATAAATCCAAACCTAATATTGATATACCCTACAAGTATTCTCTGCAAATTTTGCACATTAAACAGTTCACCATCAGATTACCAAATCCCATACATTGCAATCTTCTTCACTATTAAATGAGTTTCTTTTTTGGTTGACCAAATGAGTTCTATTACTGGTTTTTGAAAATATAAGGTGAATGGAACTTTCAGGTTCGCACACATTTTGCCAGACCAAATTGGTTCAGCATCTTCTCAAAATTGGCTTGTAGACATAGAGAAGCAAAAATTGGTGAGATGAAAGAAAAAATTTCACAATGCATTTGGCTATGGAATTTCTTTGCATTTATAATTTTAGTATGAAATAATATTTTAGCTTTTCATATAACTTGTGATGTTTTTTTTTTTTTGGGTAAAAATATAAGTTTTTTTTTTTTTTAGTTAAAGGTAAAAATATAAGTTTTGTTGTTATTTTATTGATGAATAATACTTATTCAAATTTGGAATTTTTTTAATGGACAGGGGTATTCTACTGTGGTCCATCAGCATTAGCAAAACAGCTGGAGAGATTTTGTACCAAATTCTCTACCAAAACCTCTACTAGATTTGTATTTCACAAGGAATATTACTAGATTTTTCTCCTAGTGTTTATGTTGTTACCAGTTCCATTACTGGTTTTCCCACGTGCCTAGCGCTCACAAAGGTTTAAAATTAATTGTAAATAAATAATATAATAAAGTTTATAACTACTCTGTGATTTTGAAGGAAGTATTTCTATAAAAAGTGATTTCTTAAACCAAAACAAAAACACTTTGATTTTCAAAGCCTAACAATAATATAAAAGTGCTTTTAACCAAAATTAACCCCAATTTCATGCCTAGGCACGTAAAGCTTCAACTTAGTTAATTGCTACTAGACAGATGAAAATGGCTGGGATATGGATTATCATTTGATTCTAAACCAATAACTCAACCGTGCTGAAAACTCTCCATGTAATGAAAGATTGACAGTGGAAATACAATAACACTAACATTTTTTCTTACAGCATTGGAACTGAATTGGTGTAATCTTCTTTGCTCATATTGGGTTTGGAAACTCGGAACTATTGTCGGTAGCTTAGCCACTGTTGCATTCATGTAAAAGATCTGCTATGCTTTCTTCACTCATTTAAGAAAGAGCACACTTTTCTTTCAAAGAGACAAAATACAGTTTGACCTCTTCTTTACGGGCGCTCAAATTGAAATATCAAATCGGGTTAAGATTTCAGTACAATATCACCCCCCCAACAACACGCCTTTCCTTCCCCACTCACAACACAAAAATACTCTCTTTGAGCTACTAGTGCTTCAATAATTTAAAAAGTTTCCAAAAAATGATTATTGACGTTCCATTGACCTTGGTCTTTTAGTTCCCAAGAAAATAAGCCATCTTACCAAATTATACAAAAGCCTTGAATTGTTTGAGATGAATTTTATATGCAGAAATACAAAGAAAAAGAATCCCAAAATCAGTTGAAACCATCGTTCACAAGATTTTTGTTCCCAGAAACTAAGTTTAGTTCTGGCACAATTATTAGAGCAAAACACCCTCAAAAGGAAGAACGACAAACTCAAATAAAGCCTCTGCTATAACCTTATTTCGTCACCGTCAGATGAACCACCTGTGGGTCTCATGTTTAACCCTCCAGTGCTGATGCTCCAGAAATAATCTCGATCAATTCTGTGGTGATCGATGCTTGTCGAGTTCTATTCCAGATAATCACATAAACAAACAAGATCAGTAATGAAAACAAATATATAACCAGACTGCTACAAAATTCATAAGCACGTAAAAAGTTAGTACTGAAAGAAATAGCCAATTTGACCAGTAAGGATCAATCATGAGAGTCTTTTCATCTATTCAACTCTTTTCCCCAACTATGGCTACATTATAAAAGGGACTCTACATTTTTAATCAGCACAAGTGATGGACTCTGTATGGTCTATGCATGTATGTAAGAGAGAGAGAGAGAGAGAGACCTATTATAAGTAAGTGTGAGGCGATCAAGCATATCGCCAGCATTTCTGCTCGAGCTATCCATGGCAGACATCCTTGCTCCTTGCTCACTGCAAGCATTCTCCAATACCGCATTGAACAAGACCTGAGGAAGAAGTAACAATTCTTTTATTAAAGTAGTGCAAATGCATCATATAATTTATTAGGCAATATACTTTCTGTTAGAGATTTTGACTTGGGGGAAAAGTTGAATTGCATTTTCACTGAAATAAGCACTAAAATAAAACATAAAGGAATGTGCATATGTAGCTGCTAGGCAATACGGCCCATATGTTCAGGGAGAGGGACACCAGAAACTAAAATATATTTAGAATCATCAGTACCTAGGGCTGTCAAAATATATAGAATCCGAAATACAAAGGTTAACACTATTCCTTTATACTGAGCAGATTCTCATATTAGCATTGTTCTTCAGAAGACAACTCTTTGAGGGAACTTACAAGAAGACTAATCTTAGGGTTTGAATTCGATTTAATTCCCATCCACTTACATCATAATCAACCTCACAAGAAAGGACTTACACAAGAAAACTGGAACTCAGCAAGATTCTGAAGTATTTCTGACTTTGTTTCACCACCTTCAATCTCATACGCATCTAGATCGCTAACCTTTCCCCCAGATTCAGATTCTCTCTCCACAACCTACGCAAAAGACAGCATCATATATCCTCTAACCAAAGAGCATAAAACTATACAGAAAAAAGATTTTTGTTAAGCTTTCTTTTACCTCTGGAGATAACACAGTTGAAATTGTTGGGAGGAAAGAGACAACTGATTGAAACTTGTTGAAGACAATTCTCAAAGCATCAAACTCCACATTTTTCAAAATGTCATCAGCCAGAACAGATACCTGAGGAACAAATATGCAAAGACATATAGGAATTTTTTTTTAATACATTTCATATACTAAATACCTGGATATATAAATGCACAAAAAAGTATATCAATGAGATTTAATAGAATCCACAATATTTAAACAAAAAAAGAAAAAAGAAAAAAAAGAACCTTGTTTCCCTAGCCATCTATGGAAAGAACAGCAAACGAAGTCCACAATAGGAAACTAATTATAAGCTTAAGGTCAATGTCTAAATAGGCAAAGTATTATACCAACATATAATAGACAATCTTATATTTTACTCATTGTGAACTAACAATAGAAGGAAACCATGAAAACCTAATCAAATGGATGGAAAGATTTAGACCGTACTTCCAGTTTTAATATATTAAAGGAATAATTACAACACCTCTATATTTTGCATAAATACCTTTGCAGTTTTAGAAATTTTCTGAAACACCGCTTACATTTTTTTTTTTTGGCAATGACACCTCTTTTGTACATTAATTTTTGAAATTGTGTAAATCAAAGTGTAAGAAAATGTGCAAATGAAATAATTTAATTGATTGCTAAGCTGTATTTGAAAATCTGACGTTTAAATTGAACAAAGCTAAAATGTGCAGGATGATTATGTAATTTCTGAAAAATAATGGAGTTTCTTCAAAACTGACAAAACAGATGGAGTGTCATGATAATTTTCCCTATAATAATAAATAAACTATAAAAGGCAGATGTGCATGTATACATTTAAAAATCATTTTTATATGGGCAAGAAGACAATATACTAACCACAGAATAGTTCAAAGGATTCTTTTGCATCTCAGAAACGGACAAATCGATATCTTTCTTTGAGTCGCGTATCAATTGAGCCTTTGCTTTTTCCCCCAAAATTACATATTTTGTTTCTTTATCAGGACCTATAATGGTCAACAGATATATTAATTCACATAGTAACCAAACTTCACAGAAATCAAGAGATAGATAATCAGCTTGCAGAAATACCAGAATTCAACTTATGCATAGCCTTGCTTATCTTGACTGAAGTAGAGTTAATTCCACCACAAAGACCTTTGTCTGAAGAAACGGTAATGATAACATTCTTCTTAACATCAACACCTAACATAACAACAAAAGAATATACAATGAGGACAACTTAAAATAAACAAAGTGAATAGAAACATGACCAATAAGGGGCACATGCAAACTAGTAGAAAGAATCTAATTCATAAAATATTACTTTGAAAGAAGTGAATTATGACACACTATTATTGCATAAAGAAGTAGAATATTTTCAGCTATTTTAGCCAAGTTTGCTTTAGAAAAAATTGGAGACGTTTCAGCCTATAGTATCTTCGCATCACTCTGCTAAAATATTAATAAATTATTAAATTGGCCCAACACTAAATACTTATAAAAATAAATAAAATAAAAACTGCAGCTTATTTTCCAGTAAATTGACAATCCATCAGATTCCACTGGTAAATGTGCAGTAAGAACTAAGAACTATTAAAATTGAAAACGCTATAAGTTCTGGTCTTGGTGCAGAATAATCTTATAAATACTTTTACTAGAAATATATTTTACTGTACAGTAAAAAACAATATCAAATGATTAAGAAAATGTCAGGAAATAATCCTCTTAAGAATTGTATAGAATAGAATGATTTGGAAGACGTACTTGGGATATCACCAAGAAGTGCAGTGAAAGGCTGCCAGAGGCCACGAGAGTTTTCAGCTTTAGTTTGAATTGCTCGTAACTTTGAGGCTGCAACCATCTTCATTGCCTTCGTGATTTTTTGGATATTCTTCACACTCTTCATCCGATTTCTAACTGTGCAATAACGAAGTACCAAATCATCATTTTCAAGGAAAAAAAAAAAGAAGTTAATTGACTAAATGATGAACACAATTATATCACAAAAGCAGAAGACAACATCATATAATGATCACAAAACTTACCAATTTGAGTTGAAATAGAGCGTACTCCATAAAGGGTCTGTTCCCTGTCCATCCAAGCCAATTGCTTTAGTCCCAAGAAGAAAAACAACAATCTTTTAAATCATAAAGCAAACAAGAAAGTATACTTTAAACTACAAAATGACAGCACATATGCTCAATGTAAGGTTGTTGTCATTGATATAGAACTTTTCTTGATTTGCTTCTGCTCAATAACAAAAGTTAAACAAATCGCTTCCAAAGAAATCTAACAATTAAGAGCAAAGTAAAAGAACAGATTGATAATGTTGTGTGCTTCACCTAATTGAGAAAACAGAACTCTTTGTTTATTGCTCCTATTACAACACCACCAATCAAAGAAAAAGGAACGAAAAGAAAGAAGGTATAAGAGTACAATATTAAGCTAAATATTATCTATTCAAAATTTAAAATAAAATGAAATGAAAAGCTGTCTTATAGTTATAAGCTATAATTAGTTTAAAGAAAGTAAACTTATAGCTTTCACCAAGTAAACAGTAAACAGTAAACACAAAATACAATATAAAAATTATCTCCCCGATCTCCCATAATTTTTTTTTTCAACACGTTTAATATTAAGCAAACATATTAATATACTCAGAAAATTAATAAAAACAGTAAATCTTTTATCTTAAAGAAAACCACAGTTAAATGCCAGTGCTAGTTCATTAGTCCTCACGAACAGCTCTAACATTTTTCATTCAGTAATTATTTATTTGCTTTCCTTTTCCATTCTACTATGAACAGCCAAAAGGAGCTATAGATTTATAAATAATAAAAATAAATAAAGTTTATTTCCTGCTTGTTAACAGGGAAAGTTTCTTCATTTTTAGGTCTTGAATGCCCATAAACCGAGTAACTACAGCCACATCCCAGTCAAGCCTACTACATCCACTCGTCTAACCTGATGCAGGCTTTTTATGCCTAAGATTCGAACTTTCTAACGATTAGCACCGAAATGTTCATTTTTCTCAACCTTATTTTCCCCTCAACTTTCTTGACAACCAAACAGGAGGAAAATGAGAATACACGATGTAGAGGACAAGAATGAAAATCAGATTTTAAGAAAATGAAAAGAAAAAAAAAATCGTACTCAGCAGGGAAAAGAGAGGACCGGGAGGCGTTGATTGGATGGGGAGAGATCAGTGGGGCCAAAGAGCGCCTCCCTTCTCGTCTGAGAGCAGCCATCGCCATTGCTTGTAATTGGGTATGGAGATTTCACAAACCCTAGCACGGAAATTGCAGATCAGAATTTTGGGGATTTTCGAAGAAGAAAAAGTGAGGAGCTCAGGAATACACTTTGCACTCTTTCACGCTGAGGGCAAGGAAGGGAAAATCTGTAAGTGTAAAAAATTTCGGGTCATGTGAAAATTGTTATTGACAAGGAAATTTTTTCTATGTACAAGGCTAGTACCCTAGACGACGTCGTAGTGTCACATCATAGTTCATAGTACCTTTCTTTAGATGCCGTGCGGTCCATAACATTTCCCAATTTTACATTACAAATTATAAATTTTAATTTCTCTTTTTGCATTTCAACTTTAAAGCAAAATATTGAAGCAAATAAAAAAAATTCAAAGAGAAATAATAGTAATAGTAATAATACCATAATAAATCATTCAACTTCTACACCATAAGTGAGAAATTTATAATAGAAATACGATCATGCATTCGGTATTTTCCTTCTATTATTTATTGGATAAGTTCTAAAAATTACCTATTATTTTATACTTCTTTTAGGCAAAATTTAGAAAAATAAAATTAACAAGAAGCAAAAAAACTTTAAACGTAGAATTTGTCATTATTGATGACAAATACCTAATAAAATCCATATGCATTTTAATAATTTAAATTGCTCTCTAAAAAAATTTACTTTTCAAAATTAAAGTTTTAAAATAAAAAAATTAGCAATTATTATATCACTAATAATTTAATTGGTAATCATCACTATTTGTCACAAATAACAAAATTCTGTAAATTTATAAATTTTATAGAGTTCTAGCTTAATTGAAAAATCTCCTTTGTCATTTTTCTCTTAGCCTCCTATGAGAACGTTGAATTTCCTTTACCTTTATTTTTCTCTAGTAGGAGCATTTACATGCATGATCTTGTTTCCCTCAAGCCACTGGTTCTATGAACACCATATTCAAAGCCTTACTTTTTGGGCAACTTTCCTTTATCCCAAAACTCAAACCATCTTCATCCAAAACTCTCAAATTCCTTCTTTACGCTCTTCTATAAGTAGTGGTTCCACATTCCATTGTCTTGGCCATCACTTTTTATTTTTTGAAGAGTTATGATTTACATCTCATTCCATCTCCATGATGTTCTCTAGTATGCGCCATCACATCTATATTGGCAATTATAGACTCGAATTCTATGATGTGCTCGTTTTCTCCACAAAATTCATCTTGATTCCACAAAGTATATATCCTCTATTCAAAGTCTATTTTTCACCTTCCCATATCATAATTCATCATTGCTTCCATTCTACAAAGGTTCAAATGTTCATCTCAATTCAACCTCCCTCACTAAGGTTCAAGATTCATATCAACGCAACCCCACTCATGAAGGTTCAAAATTCATTACTCAATCTCACTCTCGAAGGTTCAAAATTTGTTTACTCTACAAAGATTCATTTTCATTTCGCGAAGGTTCATACTCTATTTCATAAAGTTCAAGTTCTATACAATAAAGTTCATCTTGATTTCATGAAGGTCTGGTTCATTTTTGAAGAAAATGTTATTTTTAATTTCAACGAAAATATTTTATTTTTTACTTTTTAAAGAAAATATTTTTATTTTTTGAAGAAAATATATCTTTAATTTTTTTGAAGAAATATTTTTTTTTAATTTTTTTTGAAGAAAATACTATATTTAAAATATGAATTCAATCAATGACTCTTTCAAGTTTTACTCTTTAGGTATAACACCCGAAAGAATGGTCAAACACCAGGATAACAAAGACTATGTAAAATGGCCAAAAAATATAGTATCAGATCCTCGAATTTAGGACAACAAGAAATTTTGCCCTTGTCACTATAATTATGAGCTTCTACCCACAGAGGAAAACAATAAAGAAATAGATGAAGACACCTCCACGAATAGCAATTGAAGGTGGAAGCAAAGGAAGCAGTAAGAAGTGGTTCTAGATGATGAAAAATCAGAGTGAACAATGTGAATCAGCACCAGACTCAGCGCTGAAGCAAGAAAAAACCTCATCATGTTCCTCAAATAAAGAAAATACGTGGGATATGTCCAACATGCTAGGCATAGACCTTAAACGTAATAACTCATAAGCTTAATGTTGATCTCGAATACAAGTCTTTCAAACAAAAAAGAAAAAAAAATTCCTTGAAAGAAATCAAGTCATAAATGAAGATGTTGATAGACAAGAAAGCAACGACCTAATCAGGGAAGTCTACTACCCAGATTGGCTAGCCAATGTTGTGGTGGTAAAGAAGAAAAATTGAAAACCTCGGGCCTACATTGATTTTATAGATCTTAACAAAGCATGTCCAAATGATAACTTTCCACTTTCTATGATCAATACTCTAGTCGATGCCATAGCATGTCATGAAGTAACGAGTTTCTTGGATGCATACTCCAAATATAATCAAATTCTTATGCACCCAGAATACCAAAAAAAAAAACTTCATTTATGACCAAAAAAGAAATCTATTGCTACAAAGTCATGCCATTTAGACTCAAAATGCATGAGCCACCTACCAACGGCTGGTAAAAAAAAATACAAAAAGCAGATAGGCAAAACCATGGAAGTGTACATTGATAACATGTTGGTCAAATTGGTTCGAGCTAAAGACCATTTAGAGTATTTAAGACAGACTTTTGACATCATTGAAAGGTGCAAAATGAAGCTAAATCCAAATAAATGTACATTTGGAGTCTCTGCAGGGGTGTACTAGGACATATAGTCACCCAAAAGGGAATTGAAATTAATCCAAGTCAAATCAAATCCTTATTTCATATGCCTTCACCTTGAACCAAGAAATAAATCATTAAGCTTAACGGGAGGATCATAGCTCTGAGCCGATTCATTTTTAGATCTTCAGACTGATGCCATAAGTTCTTCGACATACTAAGAGAATGCAAAGATTTCTAATGGACTAAAGATTGTGAGTAAGCTTTTAATGAATTGAAAACCCACCTTGGGTCGCCCACTCTCCTTGTTAAGTTGAGTTCAGAAGATGTCTTACATATTTACTAGCACTATCAAATAAAGCTATGAGTTCAGTCTAACAAAGACAAAAGGTAAAAACTAATTTACTATGTAAGTGAAACTTTGTTAGACACTGAAACCAAATACACCAACTTGGAAAATTAATTATGGCACTTATCATAACCATGCAGAAGCTTAAACTGTACTTTTAATCACACACGGTGGAAGTAGTCATAACATACCTACTGTGTTCTGTACTTCACAAGCCAAATTTAAATGGAAGAACAATAGCATCGGCAGCAGAGCTTTGTGGCTACGACATCCAACATATGTCGAAAACATCAATGAAGTCTTAAATCTTAGCTGATTTTATAGCAGAGTTTGNCTTTTGGGCAACTTTTCTTTATCCCAAAACTCAAACCATCTTCATCCAAAACTCTCAAATTCCTTCTTTACGCTCTTCTATAAGTAGTGGTTCCACGTTCCATAGTCTTGGCCATCACTTTTTATTTTTTGAAGAGTTATGATTTACATCTCATTCCATCTCCATGATGTTCTCTGGTATGCGCCATCACATCTATATTGGCAATTATAGACTCGAATTCTATGATGTGCTCGTTTTCTCCACAAAATTCATCTTGATTCCACAAAGTATATATCCTCTATTCAAAGTCTATTTTTCACCTTCCCATATCATAATTCATCATTGCTTCCATTCTACAAAGGTTCAAATGTTCATCTCAATTCAACCTCCCTCACTAAGGTTCAAGATTCATATCAACGCAACCCCACTCATGAAGGTTCAAAATTCATTACTCAATCTCACTCTCGAAGGTTCAAAATTTGTTTACTCTACAAAGATTCATTTTCATTTCGTGAAGGTTCATACTCTATTTCATAAAGTTCAAGTTCTATACAATAAAGTTCATCTTGATTTCATGAAGGTCTGGTTCATTTTTGAAGAAAATGTTATTTTTAATTTCAACGAAAATATTTTATTTTTTACTTTTTAAAGAAAATATTTTTATTATTTGAAGAAAATATATCTTTAATTTTTTTGAAGAAATATTTTTTTTTAATTTTTTTTGAAGAAAATACTATTTTTAAAATATGAATTCAATCAATGACTCTTTCAAGTTTTACTCTTTAGGTATAACACCGGAAAGAATGGTCAAACACCAGGATAACAAAGACTATGTAAAATGGCCAAAAAATATAGTATCAGATCCTCGGACTTAGGACAACAAGAAATTTTGCCCCTGTCACTATAATTATGAGCATCTACCCACAGAGGAAAACAATAAAGAAATAGATGAACACCTCCACGAATAGCAATTGAAGGTGGAAGCAAAGGAAGCAGTAAGAAGTGGTTCTAGATGATGAAAAATCAGAGCGAACAATGTGAATCAGCACCAGACTCAGCGCTGAAGCAAGAAAAAACCTCATCATGTTCCTCAAATAAAGAAAACACTGATTTTACGTGGGATATGTCCAACATGCTAGGCATAGACCTTAAACGTAATAACTCATAAGCTTAATGTTGATCTCGAATACAAGTCTTTCAAACAAAAAAGAAAAAAAAATTCCTTGAAAGAAATCAAGTCATAAATGAAGATGTTGATAGACAAGAAAGCAACGACCTAATCAGGGAAGTCTACTACCCAGATTGGCTAGCCAATGTTGTGGTGGTAAAGAAGAAAAATTGAAAACCTCGGGCCTACATTGATTTTATAGATCTTAACAAAGCATGTCCAAATGATAACTTTCCACTTTCTATGATCAATACTCTAGTCGATGCCATAGCATGTCATGAAGTAACGAGTTTCTTGGATGCATACTCCAAATACAATCAAATTCTTATGCACCCAGAATACTAAAAAAAAACTTCATTTATGACCAAAAAAGAAATCTATTGCTATAAAGTCATGCCATTTAGACTCAAAATGCATGAGCCACTTACCAACGGCTGGTAAAAAAAAATACAAAAAGCAGATAGGCAAAACCATGGAAGTGTACATTGATAACATGTTGGTCAAATTGGTTCGAGCTAAAGACCATTTAGAGTATTTAAGACAGACTTTTGACATCATTGAAAGGTGCAAAATGAAGCTAAATCCAAATAAATGTACATTTGGAGTCTCTGCAGGGGTGTACTAAGACATATAGTCACCCAAAAGGGAATTGAAATTAATCCAAGTCAAATCAAATCCTTATTTCATATGCCTTCACCTTGAACCAAGAAATAAATCATTAAGCTTAACGGGAGGATCATAGCTCTGAGCCGATTCATTTTTAGATCTTCAGACTGATGCCATAAGTTCTTCGACATACTAAGAGAATGCAAAGATTTCTAATAGACTAAAGATTGTGAGTAAGCTTTTAATGAATTGAAAACCCACCTTAGGTCGCCCACTCTCCTTGTTAAGTTGAGTTCAGAAGATGTCTTACATATTTACTAGCACTATCAAATAAAGCTATGAGTTCAGTCTAACAAAGACAAAAGGTAAAAACTAATTTACTATGTAAGTGAAACTTTGTTAGACACTGAAACCAAATACACCAACTTGGAAAATTAATTATGGCACTTATCATAACCATGTAGAAGCTTAAACTGTACTTTTAATCACACACGGTGGAAGTAGTCATAACATACCTACTGTGTTCTGTACTTCACAAGCCAAATTTAAATGGAAGAACAATAGCATCGGCAGCAGAGCTTTGTGGCTACGACATCCAACATATGTCGAAAACATCAATGAAGTCTTAAATCTTAGCTGATTTTATAGCAGAGTTTGTAGTTTTAGGAAAAAAAAGATTCAAAATAAGGAGAATCAAGCCTCGTCAAGCCATGGAGTCTTTACATAGACGGTTTGCCTAATGATAAAAGCTCGAGTATGAATCTTGCTCAAAATTCCAAATAAAGAACGTATAGAACATTCTCTCTTATTCGGTTCAAAACCTCAAACAACGAAACATAATATGAAGCATTAATGGCACAACTTCAACTGGCGATAAAATTTAAATCCAAAGCAAATTTGGTTTACAGCAACTCAACGCTAATCGTATACCAAGTCAATGGGACTTTCATAACCACAAACCCAATAATGACAACATATTTGGACAAAGCAAAATAGTTGATGAAAAAAATTCAAAAAGGTCGAGCTGAAGTAACTTCCTAAAGAATAAAATTACCACACTGATGCACTAGCCAACATAGCCTCATCAATCATGACTAAGGCATAAGTGAACAACCTCGATTAAGTTCCTTTCATGAAGAAGTATTGCTACGAAAAAAACAGTCTCATTCATGGATGAGGAAAATGATTATTGGATCAAACCAGTCATTCAGTATATCAAGGTTGGAATCCTACAAACCGATAAGTTGGAAGCTAAAAAAACAAAATGAGGGCGGCAAAATATTGCTTACATGACAAACTGCACATAAAGTCTTATTTGGGACCTTTGTTGAAATGTCTTGGATCCAGTGCAACCCTCAAGGTCATGGCAGAAATGCATGAAAGAAATTTTGACAACCACCTTAGTGTTGCCATTATGAAAGGCATTGTGATATTGCAATGGCTCAACGAATAATGTTGCATGGCTACTACTAGCGTTCTTTTCAAAGATTGAGAAAAATACGCAAATAAGTGCGACAAATGTCAAAAATTTGCTCCAATGCACCATGTTCCAGCAAATGAACTATCTTCCATATTAAGCCCTTAAACCCTTCATTCAATAAGTCCTCGACATTGTAAGGCCATTACCTTAAACACTTGCTTAGAAGATATTTATTCTTACATCAACAAACTACTTTTCCAAATGGGTAAAAGTATAATCATATGCAACCATCAAAGATTGAAATTTGGTTCAGTTCGTGTGGCAATTAATCATTTGTTGATTTGGTCTGCCATGAGTCTTTATTTCTAAAAATGGATCTCAATCCATTAGCAACAAATTTAATTTTTTTTGCAAAGTATGGGAAATCAATCTGAAGTACTCAGCACCTAGACACCCTCAAATGGAATGGACAAGCCGAGAAACCAAATAAGACAATCCTTTCTACCTTGAAAAAATTACTAGAACAAGCTAATGGGAATTGAGCTGAAGAACTCACCGGAGTCTTTTGGGCCTAGAGAAAAACAGTCGAAGCTCCCGCATGATCAACCTTTTTTTTTTTCTCTAATCTATGGAGCTGAAGATGTACTACTAGTAGAAATATTGGAGAATACAAATAAAGACAAGAGGATACCTCGATCAAATAAATGACTAGTTAATGAGGCAAACGTTTGGCAAAACAAAAGATGCCCAACAAGCTGCATCAATTCGGCTCGAACAATATCAATAAATAGCACACAACACTAAAACAAAGGGATGAAGCCAAGAAAATTAAAAGTAGGAGACTATGTATTGATAAAAGTGTTCCAAAACACTTAAGAAGTCAATACAGGAAAATACGGACAAAATTGGGAAGGTCCATACCGAGTTAAGGCGATAGTTCAATCCGGGACATTTAAGCTTCAAGATTTTGAAGGAACCAACATACCAAGAAGGTAGAACTCGGAGAATCTAAGAATATATCAAGCAAATTCTTTATTTAAACTTATCTTTTATTTCTTTCAGTATTCAATAAAATATCCAAGTTTTCATTCGAAAATAAAAGCTATGACACATGATATATACAAAAAACAAATAAACTCTTTTATTAAGCCAAAAGGGAATTACAAATAGCTCTTCATGGAGAATTACGACATGTATATATATATTTACACACATCTTTTCAAGTCTTGAAACTCTTAAAGAAGAAAAAAGTTCGTCCACCCGAACTACAAACCAAAATGTAAACAAAGCAAAAGAATTCAGGCGACAAGCCATCCTCTCCTCTATCATCTTCTCTCAAGCCTCGATCTCACCAAAAGATGGTTTAAAGACATATTTGAATACAATGTTCCATTTAACAGCTAGGTCATCCATCCAGGAATGCCACAATCATCTGATGAAAATGATGGTCAAGAAAGAAAAATCTCGGCTAGGCAGATATCGGCTGCACATGCTTCCAAACATCTACCCACCCAAGGCATGTTAGCATACACTGAACTGACTTAACATACTAAAATCATCACATTGGTACCAAATGACAACCAAGAAAACCATAAAATCATCAGCACTAGCTGTAGGAAAAAAAATATATATATATATTGCGAAAGCGTAAAAAAAAACCCACAAAATTAATATGTAACTGAGTCATATTATGAAAGATGAAACAAAATACCTCGCATGCAAAAAATAATCGGACTTTTTGATGTGTGGTATAACGAATCTACTGGATCTACGATATGCACCCGGATCTATAAGCTGTCACCTTATCTGCTACAAAATCTGCAACCTTCCACCAGATATGCTACATGGATCTACCACTGGATCTGTTAGATCTTCAAAGACTATTCTTAGATAGTATAGCAGAGTGTGGACTTTATTGTATCTCAGGGAAAAAACTAAAATATTAGAGAATGAATATTTTCTCTAATATTTTAACTCTCTGATTTTTTTACATATTTTCTATGAATTCAAGTTGGATATGTTGTTCTTTGGGTCTTTCTAAAAATTGGATGTACAAATATTAGAAAACCAAACTAACTAACATTCTCATTTTTAAATTTAAAATAAAATCTTAACAGATATAACCACTATTATCCGGATTTTATCTTATCAATAATTTGATTATATCATATAACAAATTATCTAATAGTCAAATTTAATTTAAATTCAGATACATAGAGAATTATTATAATAAATAATATCTCAAGTGGGACCAAAATCATAACTCCAGCAATCTCCCACTTGCTCTTGAGTACAAACTTGAGTATTATCCCAAGTCAATATAACTCAATATGTGTCTTATATTTCCATAGCTGAGATGTAAGCTGTATCAGATATTCTGAGCTAGTCTGGAAATCTAACAATTATTATTAATCAAGGCTCTTTATAGTTGCTAAGCAACTATTTAATCAGGTGCTACTCCACTAAAAGCCCAGAGTTGAACTGCAAGATTAATAACAATAATATTTTATTTATCTTTCCTTTGTAAAATATTAATAATTAATTGATCATATTTTCTGCCAATTAATTAATTATTTATTCTCTTGACTTATTAGTTTCTCTAATAGATCAAATGCACTGGCTAGTGACTTCATTACATCCAAGTATTGAAACATATCAAGAGGATATTTCATACAAACTCTTTATTGTTTATTTCATAAATAGTGGTAATTTAAACAATCATGTACTCAAGTCATTAAGATATTGGCCGTAAGATAAACCTTACTTATTGATAACTCAAAGAACAATAATCATCCAAATACATATTTATAATAAACTTAGGATTAAGATAAATAAAATAACCAAATATATACTAAAATTTAATTACTTTTTACAGAATTAACCTTAATTAAATCTCACTTTGATCCTAATCAATGCAAACATAGTCCACACTAACATTTTATAATAACCAAGATAAATTAATTCATAAAATATTGCAGTCTAAATAAACCGCCAAACTTTATTCAAAAACTGTGGTCTCATTCATTGATTAAGAAAACTTATGATCATATTTTCTGTGGACGTATTCACATGATCATATACTACATAATCAATCTGGACCTTATTCTTAAAATATTAGTGGGCACAAAAAAATTGGAAAAATACCTCAAATTTTATTAAAATCAGAATATAAATATTTATTTGTCTCCTTACAAAAACACAAATAAAACAAACTCCACTTATTCTAAAGTAAGTCTGGGACCCTCTTAATCTTTTATATTGAACTACTTATGCACCCATTCCTTTAATGTAGGTTTTCATTTGAAATTTTCATTTTCTTGGCAACATGTATATGCTCATTATCAACAGTTTCAAAATTATTAACATCATAGGACATAGGACTTAAAAAATAAAGACCATTCCATAATTCACCAGAACAAATAATTGAAGTTGAACTTATAATTAAAACTGAGGAATTAAATTGTACTGTCAAACCTTGTTCAAATAAACAACTAACAGAAACCAAATTCCTCTTAAAGTCTGAAACAAATAAATAGTCATACAAAATCAAAGTCCTATTATTAAATAATAAATAAACTTGTCCAGTCGCTTTAAGAGAGATATATTCTCCATTCCCAAATCTCAAACTTCTTTGTTCTTCTCCCACCAAGCTAGTTTTGTCTGAACCACTGCAAAGAGTAACATACACGATTAGTGGCTCCTGAATCAATGATCAATTTTATCATTATGATTCTCCATTAAACAATTTTCAGATAATTTAAATCACCCATACCTGATTATTTGCTACCTTAGCGCAATTTTGCTTGCAATAACATTTTTCTCCACACTTGAAGCATTTGCCTTTAGGCTTCTTTGTATCAATAGTCTTGATAAACGTTACCACTGCCTTATTTTTCTTCTCACTCTTGTTCTTGTTACCGACTTAAGGTTTCCCTTTGGTCTTAATAGAACCTTGAATAAAATGAACACTGCCGGATTTTGAAAAAGACTCTTCAGTACTTTGAAGCTCATGCATCAGTTTTAAAAGAGTCAAATTTAGCTTGTTCATGTTGTAGTTCACTTTGAACTGATTAAAGCGCTCAGGCAAAGAATTTATTATCAAATCAATTTAAGACCTTTGATCTAGTTTAATCCCCATAACCTTGACTTGACTGAAGTTTGCTATCATCTTCAGACAATGGTCCCGCACATTTTTTCCAATCATCTGAGTGCTCGTGAGAGCCCCCAAAGCAGATTGCCTCAAAGCACAGTTTGATTCAGCAAACATCCTATCAAAAGCCTGAAGAATTGTTACCCCCTATTGAGATTTTTGATATGAGGCATCAAGTGTTTAGCAAAAGTGACCTAGATATAGCAGCGAAATACATTATCCACCTCTTGCCAATTGGAATAATTCTTCTTCAATTAAGTGTCGGCATCTGTTGCAGGTACGGCATGTTTAGGAGTGGTAAGAACATATTTGATTTTCTCATATTCCAACACAATAAATATATTATTTTCTAGTTGCTGTAATTATGTCCATCCATGAATTTTTGGCGTAAAATAACAGCTAAAGGGTTAAAATTTGCAATTTGTTTTAAATAAAAATAAAAATTTGCACACTTATATTAAAAGAAAGTAAATTCAATAAACATACTTTTAATTAATCCCAAAAAATAATTTATGCTTATTGAAATTTAGCTTCCATTATTAACGCTTACATTGGACAAAACATTTACAATAAACTAAATTTGAATATGAAATAAAAAAATGTCGTACTAGGTCAATTTCCATAAAAGATTGAGGTGTCACAAACGAACATAGTTAAGTCTCAACCTCCTTAAGCAGAACTTTCCGAGATAGCACTTTTAAATTCCACTCAAATTGATTATGTCTAATTAAACTATCAACCATTACTTTTAAATAACTTTGAACCATTGATAAATTAACATAACCTCGTTGGGAAGGTAATATTTGGATCAAGTTTGAATCTTAAATTCATTGTTTAGTATTCAAAATTATCTTTAATATCCAAGAATTATCGATGTTGGACCGAACAACTTTATTAAAATTTTGAAAGTTATTAAGATCCTATCCAATAAAACCCGACCATATTTATCCTTTGGGGCATCACATTATCATTTTATTATTAGACCCACAATGGAGCTTTTAGGTTTTTTTTTTTTAAAAAAATTAATAAAACATTCATCCATTCAATATTTTTTTAAAACATATTGGCATTTTGATTTTCCAAATTATTATTTAAAAAAACAACAATAATAATAATTATTAATCTAGATACAAAATCATAATAGTTATAATGCACATGTAATTTATGCAAATTAATATAGTACCACCTAGTCTATATGACATATCATCACATAAAAATATTAATAGAATATAATTAAACGATTTATAAAAATAAATAAATAAATAATCAATCCTAATCCATGATAACTAGATGAAAAAATAAAATTGACAGGATCCACTTCAAAAATCCCTTCAGATTATCCGGAGAAGCCCCGCCTGCGAAAGATTCCATCAGAACCCTTTGAGGTAGCAGACATAATCATTCTCCGAAAGAGAGTTTATTAAACAATTAATCAATAATAAGGATATGATTTATAAATAAAATATGCATCGCAACGATATACTGATAGTCATACCAAAATATTAAAACAGGTCGAATGTCAGAGCCACTAAGTGAGATAGGTAGATAATATAAATAATACAATCTGGGAATAAACAGAATAAAAGAAATTGAGTCTATTACATAAGTAAGAAGCAGTAGCGGAAACTAAGTATAGATGCGATGCCGACGGTAACTCACGAGAACCTGCATCTAGGACATGGGAGAACGAAGTTAAAATACAAAACGTGAGATATGAATATCTCAATGAATGCTCCTAGGTAACCACAAAATGTATCCAGTAAGCAAAATTCTTTACACTCAAAACTCCATGTCACTCTTTGAAAAGTTCTCTGTTTTGAAAATAATTTCACAAAACCCTTAGTTTTATTCCCAAAAATCATTAAATCATTATGACACAATTTAGGGGCCAAAACATAATTTAGCATAATCATTAAAATCGCAGATCAACCACCAAAACCATAAATGAAATTTCATAAAACATTTAAAAATAATTTGTCAAACATATTCTCATAAAATGCCAAGTAGATTGGCCACAACACGTAAAATCAACACCATGGGCTACAGTCCATGAATTCAAAACCTACCAATCTAAATCCATAAATCAACAGTCATATATCAAAACTGGTACCACACTCTAGTTTCGTGTCGTGCAACCCTCAGCGTTCTAATTGCATCACAAGCGGGGGGAGGGGGTATAATTCATCATAACGGACAGGCATTCCAAATTCGTCATGTCAGGATCCTCATTATGTCTCTAGACAAGTGTCCGCAGCAGAGAATGGCATAATATCATAATAGCATGCATAATAACAAACATATCTCAATACTGTGTGGTACTCTTCAAAATCATCTCCGAAATCATCTATCATCGGATTTTATTAATTTCTCAAATAAAATCGTAGTAAATTCAACAACTTTCAAATATCTTCTATTTTGGAAAATTTCAAAAAATTATTCAAATCTTTCAACTATTAAAAATTTGCCTAAAAAATTCTTAAATTCTACAAAAGCCATAGCTTTTCTTTGAAATTACAATTTTCTACAAAATTACAAAAATAATCAAAAATTTCATAAATCGCCAAATAACCATTTAAAAGACAAATTTCATATTTATTCCAAGTAAATATGTGTTCCATTAAAATCACAATACATATATAATCTAGATTCAACAACCATTTAAATTCACGTATCATATATTTAATAAGCATAATTTAAATGCACAATAAAATCCAATCCAAATAATTCAAATGCAATTCAATCATAATAGTATACCGGAAAGTCTTTTAATTATCAGAAGGCTTAGAGAAGTTCCCTGAGTTCTTAATTACAAAATTAAAACACTAATTACTAAATTTCCTTTCAATTTCAGTAATTACAAAAATGCCTTTATTGGCTAAATACCCAAAATTTAGGACTTTTGATTTCTCCAAAATCAACCAAAATTGAACATTGGGTTATGTTCCTAAGACCTCTAGGAACATAATTGAGTGCCCAATTTTGAAGCAGTCCGATTTCAATCTCTATTTTTGGCTTCGGATTGAAATTTAGAATTTTCCATTTCTAGTCCGTTTTCTACAAACTTTATATCGAAATGCAATTGAAGATGAAAGGAATGAGAAATTACCTTCAATTTGGTGATTCCTCACTGTCAATGATCAGAATTGATCCCGAAAGATCGCGCCACAGCCAAAATTGGGCATTTTTTAATATGGCCAAAATTGGATCAAATTGACAGCATAGCTAGCTTGCCCATGACTCAAGGAACGTGTTAAGACCGGTGGTGACCACTGTATTCTTCACCGGAGAGGATGATGTTCCAGCCAAAGATTGAGTTGGTCAGAGGTGTTAACGGAGTAGGAGGCAGAGGGGAAACCTCGGGTTAGCTTCACCGGCACGAGGGGAAGCTTTTTGGATGGGTGGTGCATCACCACTTGCTGGCAGTGCAGAAGAATGGCTACGGTGCGGGGGAGTTAACTGCAGCCGCCTTGGGAGGTGCATTTAGAGCATAGGAAGGTCGTCGGAGCTCTTCGAGATGCAGATCAGGTCACCGGCGTGGTCTGAAGCCCGTGGTGGTGGCTGTGGCGTGCCAATCGCCGGAAAACTGTGGAGATCTAGGTGGAGGAAGTGGCTGTCCCAAGTGGTTTTTCGTCACTTTGGGACCATTTTCGGACGTGTTACTGCTGTTTTCTTGAAGCTAGATTTGTACCACCGTGTAGCTCGTCACAGAAGCTTTCCAAACGTACCAAGAACGCATTCTAACTCCACCAAATGAGAGAGATATGGCCGGTCAAAGTCTGTATCGCCACAAGATCCACTTTCTCTATCCTCTCACTAGATTTGCAGACATAATTTGGGGATGATGAATAGTGACTTTTGGGAGTTGTGAAATTAACATATAAAGACCAAAAAGTGAGCCACATTAGTGGTTGGCAGCTATTGACAGCTATAAGGCATAATTATGTATATTAAAGTGCTAAAAAAGTACTGAAATGCATTAGTTAAAGATTAAAAAAAGTACAAATAAGTTTAAACTGATACAAAATTTAAACTACAACTTTGATTGACCATAATTAAGAATATTCAACTCTGGTTTGGGCGTGCCGACAGCTTATAGACTCGTGCGATGACCTCTACACTAAGCTTGATAAAGTTTGAGTATAAACATGCCCAAATAAAAAGTCAACATCAAGCCTCGATCTTGTCAACCTAGTCCAAATTCACAAATAAAGAAAGTGAGTGAAATTCAGGTCTACAAAAAATAGAAAGATTACAAGCCCAAAAGAAAAAAAAAAAAAAAAACTAGCACAACCCATCATGCTGGTCATTTCTTTCCCTTTTATGGTCCTGCAAGTCCATGGACTATGAGCCAAGTTAAAACTAGTTATCTAGTGTTAAAGCCCAAAAAACTAAAACCCAAACCAGTCAAACACTAACCTTTGTCGCCACAAACATCACCAACCTCCATAGAAACATTTGATAACCGTGAAATTTTACAGGCAGTTCAAGCACTCGCAAAAGAAGCTAATGCCAAAATTTCATAGTGATCCAACAGTTTTCACGCCCTCATGCTGCAAGAAAACATGAGACTGATTTCCACTCTCATAAAATTTTTGTGGCGAGTGTAGTGCGTCCAGAGGTTTTAGGCAACCTACCACCATCCGATATCTTTGTCTCTGTGTCTACTTTCTGTCTATGGTGGTCTCTGGCCAAAACTCCTTTAGGTTTTCCTTCAGTTGTCCAAATAGTGAATGTTGCGCAGTATTACAAGTCAGAAAATAATCTGACTTTCTGGATTTGATAAATGGTATAACAAATTTATTGAATCTACGATATGTTGTAACATCATGTTTTAAGAAAATACTACAATTTTCAAAGTTTAACTAGTCTGACCATGAGTGGGCCCATGGTTGACTTTTTATGTCGATATGCTTTGGCTTTGATGGTGGTACCGTTGCGTAGAGCTAATCGATACGAGTCTGTAGACTGGTAGTATGCTTGATTCGGGGCTAAAACCGTGAAGTTATGGTTAAAATAGTGTGAGGGGCATTTTGGTAATTTTGCAAGGCTGACATTAAAGGAGTGAAATGACTAATTTGCCCTTACTGAAATTTTTTAAATTGCTCTAGAAAGGTCTGGAAGAAGAAGACCCCTCGATCCTGGTTCTTTCCTGCGCAACCCCCCTACCACCGCGCCGGCAACGGCCATTTTCCGGACAGACCAGGCCGGAAACTACCCGGAACTTGGAGCTGGCGGCCTCCTCTTCCCAACCATGCCGGTGACAGCCCGTGAAACAGCCCAGTTTGCCAAAAAAAGTGATAAGCCCGGTCAGCCTTTTGTTTGCAATCGTCGGATTCCACTGAGGAATCGGCCAACCCACCACCCGGGAAAGGTGCCCATGACGCCCTCTACCTTTCTCCTCCAAGCATTGGAAGTGAAACCCTATGAGTCGTCAGAAAGTTTGAAGAAACTGGCGAACGTGTTTCTCTTCATGTCACCGGATTTCAGCGATTTCCGATTGCGGGGCTGACCCTTTCCCCCTATTTTGGACCTTCTGAAGCTGAATCCACCATCTTTTTTTCCCGAATCCTTCTCAGTTGAGCAGTGCGAAAAAGTGATGTTCAGCTGTGACTTTTTGGCCATTTTTCGGCCATCACCGGCGGCAATTTGTAACACCCTGTCCCGGAAAAAGATTAAAAAAATCCCAAATTTGACCGTAAGTGGGCCCGTAGTTAACTTTTTCTGTGGTTTTAGTTTTGTTTTGACTATGGTACCATTGCGTAGAGTTAGTTGATACGAGTTCATAGACTAGTAGCACGCTTGATTCTGAGCTAAGACCGAGAAGTTATGGTTAAAACAGTGTGAGGGGCATTTTGGTAATTTTGCTGGGCTAGACTTAAAAGAGGGAAATTATGAAACTGCCCTTGCCTGGTTTTTTTTATTTATTTCCTGAAATTTCTGGAATTCGGCCTTCTTCCCTGACGGTCCCCACGCGCAGCACGGCACCCATCTCGCCTTCGCCGGCAGCGACTGATTTCCAGCCAGATCGGGCCAGAAATTATGCGAAACTGGGAGCCGGCGGTTTCCCCTCCTCAACCAAGCAAGTGACCACCCCTGAAAATGCCTCGGTGGCCGAGAAAACGGGAGAAACCCGGTGTGGTTGTTTCGGCGATTGTCGGCCTCCGGCGGGAAATCGGCCAGCCCACTGCCCGGAAAAACTTGCCCACGTTGTCCTCCACCTTTCTCCACCGATTTTTGGCCGTGAATCGCGGTGGATCGCTGGAAATGATGAAGAAACCGGCGGGTCCGTTTCTCTTCCGGTCGCTGAATCCCGGCGGTTTCCAGTTGCAGGGCCAGTCTTTTCCCCTTTTTTTAGACCCCCTGAGTCCGATTCCGACACCCGTTCGTCCTAAATCCCGTTCATGTANCTGGTTTTTTTTATTTATTTCCAGAAATTTCTGGAATTTGGCCTTCTTCCCTGACGGTCCCCACGCGCAGCACGGCACCCACCTCGCCTTCGCCGGCAGCGGCTGATTTCCAGCCAGATCGGGCCAGAAATTATGCGGAACTGGGAGCCAGCGGTTTCCCCTCCTCAACCAAGTAAGTGACCACCCCTGAAAATGCCTCGGTGGCCGAGAAAACGGGAGAAACCCGGTGTGGTTGTTTCGGCGATTATCAGCCTCCGGCGGGAAATTGGCCAGCCCACTGCCCGGAAAAACTTGCCCACGTTGTCCTCCACCTTTCTCCACCGATTTTTGGCCGTGAATCGCGGTGGATCGCTGGAAATGATGAAGAAGCCGGCGGGCCCATTTCTCTTCCGGTCGCTGAATCCCGGCGGTTTTCGATTGCAGGGCCAATCTTTTGCCCTTTTTTTAGACCCCCTGAGTCCGAATCCGACACCCGTTCGTCCTAAATCCCGTTCATGTAAGCGGTGCAAATTAAGAGTGCTCGGCCGCCACTTGTTGGTCATTTTCCGGCCACCACCGATGGCTTTTGGATGAGGTAAATTCATGGTTGTGTTCTGCTCTCTTCAAGCTTCGTTTTGATATGTAATTCGCATTTTATGGCTGAGTATTTAGAATTTATCCAATTTTGAGCGGTGTTGTCAATAATTGTTAAAGTAAGAATTGTTGATAATTGGTGATATAAATATGTGTGTAATCATATTTTAGTGATTGCTTTGAAATGAACTGGTATGCTGAGATTATAGGATTTGATTATGTGATTGAATTTCATAGTTGTTAACAATGGTTGCGGAATATGTTATATGATCGCCTTGCTGTGAATTGTAAATAATTGCTGAGAGAACTGTGGCTCGAGTTTAGTTGAATTGTTGTTTGACTGTTTGAAAAGCCTAATTGTGAAGTACTAGAAATTGATTGAGAGTGATGTTTTATCATATATGTGGTTTTGTTGGGCTATTTGGAAACTGAAATTGATTATGATCGTGTGGATGTATAAAGACATGATATAATTATGTGATTGAGACCTGCTTGGGTGAGGAATTTTGCCGCCAAGCTATGGATATAATTTTTGTTAATTTGTTTGAAAGGCTTTAATGAGATTTAAAAGTGATTAAATGATAAGTGAGAAAGGTGAAATCAATTTACTGAGGTGATTGACAGTGGCATATTTGGTGATAATATGCTTAAAGAACTACAGGTAGCTTGATCCCTAGCAAAAAGGGTATGTAGGCAGCTTAGTCTTCATACTGAGTCCAGCTATGAATTATATAATTATTGTATTGGTTTCACTGGGATATGTGTGCTGGTTGTTGGAATTTATATTGGAATGTCTTCCTTGCAGGAATTGCAACTGTTTGTATTTGGGAATGTTGCTAAAATAGACGAGATGATACCAAAATTTTTAATAAAATTTATGGCAGTAGAGAGTTTCTCGTTTGTTGAATTTTATTTAATAATGGCTTGGTAGGAATAAAAACTGCTTATTGGCTTAATGGAAATATTAAGTCATGCAGTTAGGATCCAGGTGTGGTCGGGTCCTGTCAAATCAGACAAGATAAGTTGTTGATTATTTCCTACACTTCTCAAGCTTCAGTTTGATATATAATTTGCATACTTTAGTTGAGTAATGGAATATTTGTTAAGTTGGTAATAATTTCTAAAGTAATTAAATTGCTGTGACTGTGAAGAGCTAATTTCAATTTATATATGAATAGGTATAACATACGAGGGTGTGACCGTGGGAAAGTCTAGAGAAAAGGTAGGAATTGTCGTTACTTGGGCATGTGAATTATATATAGATTGTATGTGATTCAGTTTTATATATAATTATATATTGTATGATATGGATTAATTGCACATTTTTAGTTATGTTGCATGTGGGTCGTTAAATGTTGAATAATTGTCATGATATTCATGGTTATGCGCTTATAATTATAAATTACTTAATTTTGGATTTCTTTGAAAGTGATGGTGTTCTTGAAATTGTGATCGGTTGCCGTTGTGAAGTAATTTGCATTTGTGAATTGTGACTGGTAGTTTAATTTGATTGCTGATTTGTGGTATAAGTATGTATGTATTCATGTTTTGGTGATTTTCTTTTGAGTTGTAATGTGGATAACTGATTTGTATGTGTGATAATTATTATGTAGATTTTGGTTTATGGATGATGATTTGAATAGAATTACAATTTGATGTTTTGTCTAGAAATGTGGTTGAGGATTGTTATGGAAGTTGTGGAAATTGTGGGATGCATAATGAACATGTTGTGCAGTGATGTGAATGATGATGGTTATGATGTTGTAGAGGGTACCATCGGCCATATGAAAGCCTTTTAAATGCCACGATTCCTAGAGACCAAGGATCGTGATGACTGCACCCCATTCCCGCCACGATGCCTTGGGAAGAAGGATCGTGATGATTGGTTACCGTATCTTGTGATATTAAATTGTTAATGAATAATGTATGATATATATTATCTTGTTATTTTCTCTAAAATAAATGCATGCATATTCATACATGTGTTTAATTGAATATTTATTTATTTATGGAGTTAAAATAAATGGTATCAAAGCCTATACCAGGCCGAAAATGTGCTAGCGAGGACGCTGGGCCCCAAGGGGGGTGGGTGCAGGGCACTGACAAGTTACTTTACTGGCAGAGCCAGGGTAAGTGTGGGCAGGTGCGAGGTACTGGCAAACTACCTTACTGGCAGAGATCGATGTCCAATCTCACATCGCCCGGGTGTGGAAGGGTGTCAATTGGTAATTGTTCAAATGTAAAGTGAGCATTCTCTTAACAACCAAGACCTTTTTAGAGCGTTTGGCTTCAGAGTTGGAAATAACTCTAGAGTTAAGCGTGCTTTAGTGGGAGCATTCCTGGGATGGGTGACCTCTTGGGAAGTCTGACCAAAAACCCCATACCGTCTAAAGAGCAGTGGCTAAATTGGAGACAATATTGGTTGGAGAGAGAGTGTGGCGTTACATCTGACCTGGATCTACAAGCTGTCACCTGATCTACTACAGGATCTAATAACTTCCACCATATATGTTACTTGGATCTAGGGGTGGGAAAAATCGAACCAGACTGGCCAGTCTAGTTTCTATGCACTATCTCTCTAAGGGTCAGTTTGGTTTAGTAATAATTACAAAAAAAAAAACTTAGAAAACTGATTCAGTGTGCGGTTTGCTGAGTTTTCAACCAAACCGGTTTTCTATATCNCAATATTGGTTGGAGAGAGAGTGTGGCGTTACATCTGACCTGGATCTACAAGCTATCACCTGATCTACTACAGGATCTAAAAACTTCCACCATATATGTTACTTGGATCTAGGGGTGGGAAAAATCGAACCAGACTGGCCGGTCTAGTTTCTGTGCACTATCTCTCTAAGGGTCAGTTTGGTTTAGTAATAATTACAAAAAAAAAACTTAGAAAACTGATTCAGTGTACGGTTTGCTGAGTTTTCAACCAAACCGGTTTTCTATATCTCCAATGTTATTTTCCCAACTTACCCTTTCTTTCAAATAAAAAATATAAACCTAACATCTTTACTTTAGCCATTCTCAGTCGCCGCTTCTCTCTTCCCCCCCCCCGACCTTCAAATTCCTTCCCTTTCTCTCTCAATCTATCTTACTCCCTACTTTCCACTTCTAGCCGTCATTCCCTTTCTCTCTTGATGTATCTCTAGCAGCCGTTACTCATTTTCTCTCTCGATCTATCTTTTCTTTTCTTTTCTTTTTTTATTCTTTTTTTTTCCTCAAATCTTTTTCTTTCTATTCTGATTTAGATATCCTCATAACCCAGAGAACAAAAACTAGATCAAGTATGAAAATGGAAGAAAATGAGTCGATTTAGCCGTCACTATTTTTTTTTGGTTAATTGGTGGTGGTGGATTTGTGGTATGCATTTGCGGTGGCTGGTGTTAGCAGTGGTGATGGATATGTGGTATGCATCTGCAACTGTGGTTGAGGCAAAACTGACCGACTAAAACCGAATCCGATCGATTTCTTCGATTCAGTTTTTGCTTGGTTATGAAGTCTAACTTCGTTCGGTTCGATTGTCCAATCAATGTCCACCGAACTAGTCAGTGCGGTGTAAAATCTGGCCAAAAACTAGCCGAACATAACCGTGTCCGGTCCTACTGGGATTTACTACCGGATCTGCTAGATTTTCCAAGACTATTCCCAAGTAATACAACAGAGTGTGGACTCTATTGTATCTCAAGAGAAAAACCAAAATATTAGATAATGAACATTTTTTCTAATATTTTCACTCTCTTATTTTTTTGCGTATTCTCTTTGAATTTAAGTTGGATTTGTTGTTCTTTAGGTCTTTCTAAAATTTGTACATACAAATAATAGAAATCCAAACCCACTAATATTCTCATTTTTAAATTTAAAATAAATTTTGACATATATAACCACTGTTATCCTGATTTTATCTTATCAATAATTTGATTATATCAGATAATAAATTATTTTATAATCAAATTTAATTTAAATTCAAATACGGAGAGAATTACCATAATAGATAATATTTCAAGTGGGACCAAGATCATAACTCTAACAACAGCATCCCCATCTCAACCTTTATTGATAACTAACAAAAGTAGCGTAGATACTAATGACAATGATTTCATAACCTGCAAACATCGAAGAAAAGTCAAAATGAAAGGAGAAGACATCATTAGAAGAGCAAGCAAAGGAAAACATGATGTTACGTCCTCATAAACTCCATTACTTATAGAAAACAAATGACCAAGATTAAGTATCACCAAAGTAAATCAGCGGTCCAAATTTATAAATACGTCAATAAAAGAAACAGATAATTACAAAGATCTTTCAAGTACATCCAATCCGGTGAAATGTAATAATTACCCATATCTTTTAGTTTCTCAAGAACTATCCTAATTTAATACATAGGTTATCGAATAAAAAACTACAACTCTTTGTTCACATCCTTAAATATCGCAATAAGAGTCCACAACAACTTTTACTTATGGACTCTATCAAAACAAAATGTCTCAAAAAGCGACAAGCTAGTACCAAACTGGAAAAGCGACACGCTAAGTAGAGTTGATGCACTTCAAATGCATAGTAATGTCTACAAAGTGGTCACAGACTGCTAAGCTACGAACCGTGATTTCAACATGAGGCTCGTCTATATTCCTATAATTTTCAATGGTTTACCAAAAAGATTTACTGTGGATAAAGCAACTTGGTTATGACCAAATAGATATAAAAAAAAAAGATTAAAAAGCCGAGACATAAAATTTCTTAAAGTACAAACCCCCTCTAATTTTCATATAAAAATTATGAAAAATAGAAATAGAAGGGGAACAACACAGCATAACAATATATATGAATGCTACAAAGACAAAGCTACGAGTTAAGATCTAAAAAGTTAGGTCTCTGAAAATTTCATTCCGCAAGATCTAAAAAGTTAGATCTTTGAAAATTTCATTCCATAAGAAGGATACAAACATAAGGCTTAAAATAAAAAATCTCTCTAAACATGAGATTTCACTTAGTCTTTTCAGATATGTTATCTTCAAATGGGTTTTTTCCTTCCATCACTAGATCCATGACCATAACTTTAATCCTTTCAAGATCCATATACTCAACTAAAGGGTTAGCCTAGATTGGAGGATCAACAATAACATGGGGAACCAATTCATTAGCATCACAATAAGATGAATCATCATCGGACTCGACGTTGGAGAGTAAGAGCTTATCTTCCTCTCCCAGATCTTGCAAAGGGGAAAATGGAGGGGGATTCGGGATAGTGTGCTTTGTCTTACATTCTTCTGGACCAATATTTATGCCCTAAACCTCTCTAGCTCGGTATGAAAACCCTGAAAGCTTAATAACCTTAGCGAAATTCTTTGTTTGCAACGCCGCTTCATTTGTGTTCCAAACTACTTCACGAGTCTTCTTGTCCATATAACGCTTTAAAGCTTCATGTTCAGCCTTCAATTTGTTCAGCTCCTTTTGAAAAGTAGTTTCCATTTTTCTAGCCTCGACAAATGAATTCTTGAGGTAACGATATGCCAATCAAAAGATTGATTCTTTTGACAAATGTCTGCGTAACATTTCTTGTAGCGCTCTTGTTCTTTGTTCAAAGCTAAGGCCTCACACTCAATCACCTTGATTTCTCTAAAAGAGACAAGGATTATGCTTCCATTGCGAAGGAAGTTGTATCATGCCTTTTTTAAAAGACTTAAAAAGAAAAAGTTTAATATTTAACTTACTGCCATGCTTCAATATACAACTTGCCGCATAACTTGCTCGCATGAATGGATAAAACTTTTTTTTCATCCACGGGTAGGATTGAAGCACCAGCAATCTTCAATGCAGCATCAGCATTGTTGTAAATACCAATGCCAGAAGGAAACATGATGGTAATCTTACCTTTACCTCTTTCTTCACTAGTGGAAGAAGGTTTTTCAGCACTAGGCCTTGATGTTTCTTTTCTTCGAAGAAAGTGTCTTTCTGGTAGGTCTCTTTCTCTTCTGAGTACTCATAACCATATCTAAGAAAGGGACCATTGGTTTGGATCTCACCTCCTTGACCTCAACAGTCTCGGTCACGTGATATCGATTTAAAAGTGCCTGTCTTGAAGTTGAAGTTTGGTCATCTTCTTTAATTTCTTATTCTCTAGCATTTTTTAAGCTCATCTTGGTTGGAACATAAATTTCTTCTAAAAAGTCATAGCTGAAGCATAAGAAAGATTAAGTAAATAAATAAATAATAATAAAGAGGAGCAAAAAGAAGTGTCATTTGACTGATGAAGACCAGAACGAACAAAATTCTCCTCGGTCAATACTTCAGACACATCACAATACGCCACCTGGAAAAACTCCTCTGCTGCAGTGTCTTGCTCAACCGTATATGAGATGGGTTCGGTGTTTAAGTAGTGATTAAAAAAAAAAGTCAAACAAACTCATAACAATTTACCGTCAAACCTTGATGAAAGAGCTCAATCTTACCAAAATAAAAATTCCAATTGGGCCTTGCAGGTCTTATATTTTCCCCAATGGTTTCACCCCAATCTCCCATAATAAAAAAGTACTGTTTCTTCATCAAGTCATAGAAATAAGTTTCTTATGGGGACGTGCATTCAGTGCATATCTATGATGTTCATATGTATTCTTTCTCACATGACACCACTTCAGCAATACGCACAGAGCCAGCCTAAAACCATGAATACTTTCGAGTATTTGCATCGCTAGAACTGTCCTCCAACAATTTGGCATAAGTTGCCCAGGGTCAAGTCAAAAAATGAAAGGAAAGCCCCAATCAAACGAGGAAGGGGGGATGAAGATCAAATTTGAAAAAAAGTTCATAAAAATATACAGCACCATCCAGAGAAGAAGTGGCACATTCGGAATCACCTGCTGTACTAACCTCTACACTCTCGGGAAATAAAAATTCAGCACAAATCCACTTTAAAGCATTGTAACTCCTTATTGTCATTGGATAAGTAGAGAGATCCACCTTCCCGTGAGTTTCCTTTACACTACTAGTAGGTTCATCCTCACCATTAGTGGCATTGGACTCATCATCTTCAGAAACAGAATCTTCATCATCAGAAGCCTTTGGAGTAAAGGAAATTTCTGAAACATCCATACGAGAGACCCTCATCGAGGTTGACAAATTACTCTCCTAATTCTCTCGGTTGGAGAATCATCACTAATATTAACCTCGGTATGGTCATTATCACTAATATCCCTATACATACCGAAGTGATTAAGTTGAGACTCAGAAAAGCTAGACATTCCAGTAAAAAGTAGGGAATACTCTAAAGTAGGCAGGAAAAAAATTCAAAAAAAATTGGATTGACAAGAAGGACTAACCAGTTCATTTGGAGCACTCGACAAACGTTTTTCAAAGATTTTCTTAAACACTGATCCAGAAATCAGACTGACAAGGAATCAGAGCCTATAACAAAAGAAGCAAAAACAAAAATGCTATGAACAGTTTTTGAGAATAAGAAAACTTAGAACGCGGAAAGAGAAAAAGATAAAGTCGTGAAAAATAAGAAAGAATGAAAGCCTTTTTACCTTTTTTTAAAAGGCAAACGTGAATGGTCGAGATTGAAATCATCGATCCACATTAAGCATAACAAATGATGAAGGCAATTGTGCATCCAAAGAAAACCTTAAAAGTAGAACACATAAGATGTAACATGCACATCTTCTATAGTGTCACACGAAACAATGAGTTAGAGAGAAAGTGAAGGTGGAACATTTCATAAGCCTACTTTGGCATATATAGGAAATCCTTCCCCTTCCAGATTAGGGGGTTAACTGTATAGGTTAGATCACGAGGCACTATAAATCATCATAATAAAGTGACATGGCGTTTGACACATGACCAGGGCAAAAGCGAATAAAACACACAAGGTCTAGACGTGGACTGGACCGAATCAATAGTTTTACCACAGAGCTTAAGGTAAGAACGCATCAAATAGTTTATTTGGCAAGTGTTGTTAATCTAAATCGATATTACCAACGAGCCTGGTTTTGTAACAGTAAAAGAGAAGTATAAAAAAAAAACATCTTAAGAACAAAATCATCAATAAAATCCATTTCAAATAAAGGATCTTGCATAAAATGAAGAGGAAATCAGTATAATAACAAAAGATATACTTATAATGGATTTCCACCACAACATCAGTAATCAACGCTAAAGTTTCCATATATAAACTTTGGAAATCAGAGGTTAAAGGTACACAAAATAAAAGTTCTTTCAGAGTTATATACAACTCATAATTTATCTTCCATTTTCAATATCTGACTTGAGTGTCTGAATGTCTTTGACAGGTACTAATGCATATTCACTTCTTCTATTGCAAATTCCAGTTAGCATTCCAGCAACAGGTGGCGGTGTTATTTTTTGCTTCAACAAATATAGTGAAACCAAGTGCAAATGGCCAATTTGCTATGACTGATATTGCACTATATTATGACTTTTTCTTTTCTTTTCTTTTTTCATAAATCACTATGTCATGACTATCTAAGAACTATTATTATATTTGTATTTATTTGTAACAAGTTAACAACTATTATTATAGAAGAACTAACTATGTAATAATGGAAAAAAAATTAACTATGCAATATTCATTTGAAATGAAAACTTAATTGAAAATATAATTAATATATCTTTAAAAAAGCAATAAAAAGAAAAGAAAAAAAGCGAGGGTTGTAGCTAGACCTAATAATTTGTCATGTTAAATCATATTCTTGTCTTATCAAATTCCTATGGAAATTTAATTCACTCGAACATGACTAGTTAAACTTTCATCTGGAGATAGATGAACTCAAACCTATTCGTTAAACAATCGTGTAATTTCTGACCCTCCTCATTAACATGCTAAAGATATATACAAATTTTAGTTATTCAAATTTAGCTTAGCTTTCAAATATAAAATGATTTTTTTTTTAAATAAGCAATCTTACAAAAAGACTTGTTTGTTTTATAATTTTAAAAATTTAAATTAAAACAACAAATAAATTTTAAATAATAAATTAAATATTTTTAAAATTATAATATTTGCATAATTACTAAAATTTCTTTTTTACTGTGTCTTTATCCGAAATTATCGTGTTTCATCTATTAAGACCTATCAACTTATTAAGTTTCATTACTATGAATATCGTCGGTCTAAATTTATAAATTATCATGCAATTTGGAGTTTTGTTATCTTTTGTTGTGATATTTTGCTAGGCTTAGTTTTAGCACTTGTGCCCCTTAATTTAGGCTTTTTATTTTTAGCAATTTAGTCTTTGAATTTCAATTTTTTTTATACACCATCAATCTTTAAAACTATTTTTGTTTTCTTTTCTGTATGTTGAATAAGTATATTGCACATCTAAAAACTACTAAAAATAAAAAAATAGATTCAAAACCAAAATGCATAAAAAAATTATATTTTAATGATTAAAATACAAAAAAAAATTCAAGTCAAAAGACTATAAAAGCTTAATAATTATAATAATACTAAAGTATCAAAATATTTATCAAATTTATATATATTAAATAATATAATAGATAATGTGCTAATATTTAATTAAATTATTCTTTGGTTCAATGTTCATTTATCGTCTAAAAATTTAATAAATATATATCATTTAATATTTAATTAAATTATTCTTTGGTTCAATGTTATTTATATGGATATGAACAATATTAATGATAATGGCGTTGTAGTTATTTATTTTATAATGTTTTTAATATTTTTGTTATTTATATAGTAGATTATACTAATATATTTTGTATGTATAGATACTTGTAATGACATATCAAAAAATATAAATTGTGTTTAGAACAAGACAACCAGAGATTTATAACTCATGGGTATAATGTGAAGAACAAATTCATGAATTCAAAGGTAAATCATATCATTCAATAGATGAAGCATAAATAGTTTATATTTCATATATTGAACGCACAATTAAAAATAATAATAAANATTTTCCTTTGAAACGAGATCTCAGAAAATGAAAAATAGGAGAATCAAAAGTCATCACCTTCCAGACAAGCTTACTTAACAAAGAAAAATTAAAGAATTTCAAATTCTTCAAGCCTAAACCACCAAGCTTTTTCGGCAAACAACAGTCAGACCATGCCACCGTGATTGACCTTTTTCCATTAATAGTCCCAGTCCAGAAAAAATTCTTAATTGCCGAGGTGACATACCGAATTAATTTAACAGGCCATCGATAAACCATAAAAGTATGAACAAAAGAAGAGGTAATTACTGAATCAATCAGACAAGCACGTCCAACATAAGATAAATGACGACCCTTCCAAGCATCAAAATTTTGAAGAATTTTATCAGCGATCGGCTGAAGCAGACGCTGAGTAGGTTGACCTTTAAACAGAGGAACACCTAGATAGCTGAAAGGAAGCTTTCCCAACCTCATTCCCGTTTCCCTAACAATTTGGTTTTTCCGAGAGACCGAAAAAGAATCACCAAAGAAAACCTGAGATTTATTCCAATTTACTCGCTGTCCTGAAATGTCGCCATACCAACGGAAAAGATTGACCACGGCATGAACATTTTTCTTCAAACCCCTACAAAAAATTAAAATATCATCCGCATATAGAAAATGAGAAGGAGCCATTACCTCCCTAGTAGCATACATAGGAAGCAAATCACCCGAAGCCACCAACTGAGAAATGTATCGACTAAGAAACTCTTCCGCAATACAAAAAAGCAAAGGAGATAACGGATCTCCTTGTCGCACCCCCTAGAGCAAGAAAAATAACCTTTTGGAGATCCATTAATCAAAACTGAAATTCTGGCAGACTGCAAAATATTAGAAATCCATAACTGAAACTTATCAGAGAAACCAAAAGCTTTTAAAACCTCCATCAAGAAAGGCCACGATAAAGTATCGAAAGCCTTTCTGATATCAATCTTAAAAGCCAAATTACCACCAAAGCATTTTCTATCCAATAAGTTAACACACTCTGAAGCAGCAGCAACACACTCCTCAATATGGTGACCTTTAATGAAGCCAAATTGATTATGAGAGATAAACCTCGCAGCAATAATAGCCAACCGATCCGCAATTATCTTGGTAACAATTTTAAATAAAAAATTACCCAACATAATAGGACGAAAACCATCAACCGTATTGACATCCGAGGACTTCGGGATAAGAACCATAAAATTGGAATTTATACCTGGATGCAGCTCGCCTGAAAGGAAAAAAAATTGAACAGTTTTCACCACATCAGTCTCCACAATATCCCAACACTTTTGGAAAAAACAACCTGAAAAACCATCCGGGCCCGGAGCACTAGACAGGTCAAGGCCAAAAACAGCATGCCGAACCTCGAATTCCAAAGGCACCGCTGTAAGCATATCATTATCAACTTGAGACACATCAGCTGAAATTACCTGCCGAACATCAATCAAATCCAAAGAAGTATCATTTTTATCAGAAAAAAGATCTTTGAAAAAAGATATGACATGCTCCTGAATAATATTTTGATCAAAGCAAGGAATGTCATTAATCTGTAAACAAGTCAAAGCCTTATTGACTTTCTTTCTCCGGCGGAAAGCATGGAAAAAACTTGTGTTTCTGTCTCCATCCCTCAACCATTTAACTCGGCATTGATCTTTCAGAAGCAAATCCTCCCTCTGCAACTCTCGATCCAAAATAGTTTGAGCCTCCAACTCTTGATTGTATAAACCCTCCGAGAAGCCTTCCGAAGCAATCTGGGACTGAATATTTTGCAGACTCTCTCTGGCCTCTAAGACCCGAGAATGCACATTACCAAAACAATCCAAATTCCATCTTCGAAGAGCAGATTTAACTGCTTTAAGCTTTTTCATCACCCTCAACATCGGATTACCTTCGACCGCAAAGGACCATGTTTTCTCCACCAGAGGTAAAAAATCAGCATGAGTAGCCCACATATTCATAAAGCGAAACGGCCTTGGACCAGTGGAAGAGTTGCGATGCAAAGAAAGCACTAGCGGATTGTGATCCGAATGATGCCGAGGAATAGCTACACACGAAACAGCATCCCAAAAATCCAAACAGGATTGAGAACAAAAAGATCTATCCAGCTTACTCTCACTATAAGCTAACAAACCCTTGCGAGCCCACGTAAAAAAAGTACCCTTAGTATCAATCTCACATAAGCTCGAATCTGCAATGGCCGTACGGAAATCTGCACAAGCACTCTGTAAAGGCGGTGGTCCCGTTTTCTCATGAGAACCAAAGACCGCATTGAAATCTCCCATAACCACCCAATGGCTCGAAACCGACAAGCCCAAAGAGACCAATGAGTTCCATAACTCCCTACGACGAGTAGGAAAAACACTACCATACACACAAGTAAAAAATAAATCTTCACTCGAGTCCGGTAAAGAAAATTGAACCGTAATTTGTTGCTCCTCAATATTAACCACTGTAACCCCCGAACAATTAACTGAGGCTAAAACCCAAAGAGTTGGAGTAGTATCCCCAACATTGTTCTTAGCAATTAAAATAAAACCAAGCTTTTCCCAAAAAGAAGGTGAAACAGCTGTCCATTGCACCAAAGATTCTGCAATGCAAAGGACAAAAGGCTTATGAACCGAACAAAAATTCTGCAAAGCAAGCTGAGTTTCAGTATTACCCAAACCCCTACAATTCCAATACAAGAAATTCATTGGGTAGATGTCAAAGCAGCCCGCGTAACAGGCTTATTAGAAACCGAACCAAGTTGTTCATGCCGTTGTCCCATATTCTTTGCCAACCGGCCCCGCCGCCAACTCTTGCCACCCCTCTTCGGCTGCTCAAAAGGAACGATATCTAAAGCTTCAGGATGCACCGAAGATTCTGCCTGCCAAGTAACCATGGCCTGATCACTTTCCCTAATAGTAGAAACCTGATGTTCCTCCACTAAAGAATCGGACTCGTTATCCCCCTTATCACTACATCGGTCCCCCCAACGGTGTTGAGCAGGAATGTCCAAAGCCTTCAAAGAAGTCTCTTGAACTTGAACTTCCGCACAAGACTGATTAGCAGTAAATTTACTTCCCGAAACTACACCTTCCAAAATCTCAAAACGATTGCTAACAGCAACTGTCTGCACCCGGGCCTTGTCACTCCCCAAATTCTCAACCGGTCCTAGAACCTCTTCCCGCACTGCCTTTTCTTTAGGCCTATACAGTTTCCTCTCAGCTAGCTCCCCTTTACCCTTGTCTGACTTCAAATTTTTTGCTTCAAAAATCCTGCATTTAGCAGTGGCATGACCAATACTATTGCAAGCATTACAAAAATCAGGTAAATTTTCATAGAATAAATTAACTGTGATGCTACCACCGTCCCGGTTAAGCAAAATATAACCCGGCAATTGGGAAGCCAAATCCAAATCAATTAAAACCCGAGCATAATGCCCAAATTCCCCTGCTAAAGTATTCTCATCAATTTTCAAAGGTACCCCGATACAACGAGCTAAATCAGATAAAATTTACGGATGCCACAAAACCCAACTCAAATGAAATCTGACCCAAATCTGAGTGTTTGTCGTTTTCTGTGTTTCTGGATTAAAATCCGGAGTCCACTCACGTAAGCGTAAAATTCCCGGTTTCAGATTCAAAGAACCTGTGGCCCAAATTCTATTTTTTTCCTCCTCTGAATAAAGTAAAACTTGAAAATAACCCTTCCCCATTGAAATTAATTTCCAATTGTCTAGTTTCCATTCCTTGGAAAGTCGAGCTTTCAGCTCTGACAATTTCCATGGAACCTCCCCCTTAGCCAAAACAACCCGAGCAATAAGAGAAAACTTACAGAGAGCGAGACGTTCCTCATAGGCTTTGACATTTAAATTCACTGTGACAACATCCCCCATTCTAGTTGGTACTGCTGAAGAAGCTGGCATGTCAGTGGATTCAACCCCACCCACAACCGCTGCAAAACTACGCATCACGGGAGGCTTTACCGCTGCTGTCCCGGGCAGAACCGAAGCATTCACTGCATGTTGAACTGCTGTCCCTGGCAGAACTGAAGCCTTCGCATGAACTGGCTGTGCATCCACTGCTGCAACGCCAACTGGAGGCTGTGTTTCATGCTGACCTGCTGCTGGCAGCACCGACCCACTTGAGACACCCGGATCTGCATTCTTCGAACCCGAAGGTGACGCACCCAGTTGGACCATCGTGGACTGCAAAGCAGTTACCAAGTCAGAGAGAAGCTTATGAAGCTCCATGGTTGGGGACGACATTCGTGTTCTTCCCCGCAACCAAAACCGTACCCGTGCAATCACTGTAACCAACTCCCCCGCCAACCAAAATCCGCAACCGAGCCAGAAAAAATGAAACCGTTGCAGACCCGAGAACAACGACAAAGGTGCAAACCCGAGAACAAAGACGCAGAAAATAACGCCACAAACGACCCAGCCGACTCCAAAACGACCCTGAACGACGACATACGACGTCCAAACCGTGAATCAACGTGTTGCAGACCCGAGAACGACGACAAAACCCGAGAACACCGACGACGCAGAAAACGACGGTGGCGCCAAAAACGACCCAGACGATGCAGAAGAAAACCCGAGAACCAGAGATCGACGACGCCAAAACAACCTTGAAATCTCTGTGAACCAGAGACCGATCCCGACTCCAAAACCAACCAGAAAAAAGAAAACCCGAGAACCAACGTTGCAAAGCCGAGAGGAACTGTTGCAAACGACGACTCAAACCCGAGAGCGACGACAGATGACACCACCGTGCAGACGACGTCGACGAAACCAGACGACGCAGAGATCCGAGAACCACGATGAAGAAAAACCCGAGAACGACGACGAAGATTTGACGACGACCCAGCCGTGCCCAATACCGACCGTAGCACCCGCCGCCGAGGAGCAGACAGCACGCCGGAAGTCCTCCGAGAAACCTTCAAAGAAGCCGCCGCCTCCATGCCCTAGCCATAATCGCCATAATCGCCGGAGCT
>QANX01003991.1:44877-64778 GCA_003254975.1 Ochetophila trinervis
CTACCTTCAATTTCAAGATTCGTTGTAGCAATTGATCGGAATCGATCCCGGAAGATCGGACCTCAACCGGAATTGGGCGTTTCCAAATCCGACCGAAATTGGGTCAAATTGACTGGACAACAAGCTTGCCCACGACCCCCGGAACGCGATGGGACGGGAGGTGAGCAACCACTCGCCGGCGGTGGAGCAAAACGGCTGCGGCGCATGAGGCTCGGTCACGGCGGCGCGTGGGCGGCGCGTGGGGCGCGTGTGGTGGTCGTCAGAGCTCGGGAAAGTGCAGATCTGGTCGCCGGCGTGTTCTGAGTCCGATGGTGGTGGCTGTGTCGTGCCCCTCACCGGCTATAGGATCAGATCTAGCCGGAAAGGTGACTGCCTCGGGGTGGTTTTTCCGAGACTTTGCGGCGGTTTTCCGGCGTGCTCCGGCGGTTTCCGGCGTCAAACTCGGTACCAAAAAGTAGATCGTCGCACCAGCTTTCCAACAGTACCAAGAACTCTCCTTAACTCCACCGGAACAATGAGATATGGCCGGCCAAAGGTGGTGTCGCGACTGTTCAAACTGTTCACGAGCTCTCGGTTTTGTTGCGATTTCTGGCGATCCAGGTGGTTTCACGGCGAACCACCGGTGGGGAAAGGAAGAGGAGGTTGCTGGCTTCGATTTCCGGGTGGTGGTCGGCCAAGTCCGGCCACCGTGTGGCGGCTACCGGCGTGCGAAAAAGACTCGGTGGCTGCGTGACTGTCAGCTCTGGGAAAATAATCCCCCTTTTTCCAGAATTTTCTGGAATTTTAAAAAGACAGGTGAGGGCATTTTCGTCCTTTTAAGTCCAGTCTCAACCAAATTACCAAATTGCCACTCACTCAAATTTAACTATAACTTCTCGGTCTTAACTCCGAATCGAGCGTGCTGCTAGTCTACGAACTCGTATCGACTAGCTCTACACAACGGTACCCCGGTCAAAACCATAGCACGCTCACACAAAAAGTCAACTCCGAGCCCACTAAAAGTCAAACTGNATATTTTTTGCAACGGCTACTTTGCAACGGCTATATTTTGAAGGTTTCAGAGACTAAACGTAAGAGCGCCACGTGGACAAATATACACAAAACGACGATGGTTCAAAACAAAAACCATTGTTGAAAATTACACAACTATAGACGACGGTTCCTGAAGGAAACGTCGTCTATAATGTCACAATAGACGACACTTCATTTAAGAACCGTCGTTGATAATTCACAATAGACGACGGTTCATAAGGAACCGTCGTCGATAATGCACAATAGACGACGGTTCCTTATGAACCGTCGTCGTTAAGGTCCTAATAGACGACGGTTCATTTACGAACCGTCGTCTATACTCTTCAACATATGCCACATGTATTTTTGTCTTTTTATCAACGACGGTTGTTGAAGTAACCGTCGTCTTTGATTAACTTAAGACGACGGTTACAGTTAAAACCGTCGTTGATATTTTTTAACCGTCGTCTTATTTTATCAACGAGGGCTCTTTTTTTTAACCGACGTTTATATAAAAGTATGGCCGTCGTCAATAGCTATTTTCTGTAGTAGTGAGTGCACATGAGCGATAAATTTGCACTCCTTACAGTTATAAACGCAAATCCGTGGATCCCTTTCAGTTTCGCAAACATCACAGTAATATACACCCATATCATCTTCAACGAGTGAATGAACAAGTGTATGAGGATGAACATGACAGTTATGCTTAACGACATATGGTAAAAGACCACAAAGCAAATGGACCTTGAACTTACAATTTTGACAGCAAAATATGTAAGGTTCAGTATGAGCAAGTTCATCACTGGAAACCAATCGCTTACAATAGCTATAACAGGCATTGCATCTGATTTTTTAATCTTTATCTTTTTTCTTTCTAAGACATAAGGGATGATCATGGGCTGGATATATTAGAGCTAGTCTAAGATGTTGTATCTCCATTTTTTTATTTATACAATAGCTATAACAGGCATTGCATCTGATTTTTTCATCTTTATCTTTTTTCTTTCTAAGACATAAGGGATGATCATGGGCTGGATATATTAGAGCTGGTCTAAGATGTTGTATCTCCATTTTTATTTTTATTTCTAATTATCTTCCCAATTGAACATGTACGGCTGATTCAGTAGACTTTTAAAACAAGTATATATAAAACAACTTTGAAATACGATGAGGAACAATTAAGGGCAATAGTACTCTTGATAAAGTATGTTATACACGTTAATGAAATTGCTTCGAGTCTTCCATATATTCCTTTTGGATTAAACTTGGAGATTGGGATAACTTGAGGATGAGTAAAGGTATATGAGGAAATGGTAGGAAAGAGGGAAAAAGAATCCAAAGGGATTAATCTTAGTTTGTTTTGGTATATATTCAATACTATACTTGGACATTAATCAAATGTGACTGTTCATTGAGTAATATTAAAAAAAATCCACAAACATAAACTTATAAATCAATCAAAAGGTACTTACAATTTTGCAACTGTCATTGCATTGGATAGTGGTAAAAGAATAAGCAGTTTTGGCTAAATGGAGGCACTATTCAACCTTATACATATTATTTGTGGACAGAGAAAGTAAAGATGTCTTAAATTTTATTAACGATGAATATATTATTATTCCTACAATCTAAAACGCTCTGCCAATAATAAACCAAAAAAGAAAAAAAAAAAAACAAGTCGAAGAGGAATGCAGGCAAGCCAAACTATTCAAACAAACCAAAGAAACTAAAAGACATTGCAATCACAAATCCACAATGCTAATCTCTTTTTTATGCTGCAACAGAGCTATCTATTAAACCTTATTATCTTAAGAAAAATGCTAAGTTCTACATACCAGAGAGAAGCTAACAAAAATCAGTAAATATTCTCTAATAACAGATATACCCAGATCAGTAAATATTCTCTAATCTGTAAAGTTTCGGAGCCCTTTTTATATGATTCAAGAACTTGAATATTCTCTAATAACAAATACCCAGAACAAAATACAGCATACAAATAACCCAAAAATATTAAAATTCAAAACCAAAGCTAACAAAAACAGTAAAAAAAAAGGAAAGTTGCTGAACGGCGGCGACTAAAGAGAGGACTGAACCTTGAAGCTTGGAGGGCGGTGACTGAAGAGAAGTTCAACCCTTGAACGGCGGAGATCGAAGAGAAGAGTGAGGGTGTTCTGGTCAATGGTCTGAGGGTGATCTGGTCACGGAAGTTTGGTACTCCAGGAGTACCTAATTTCTTTTTCCCTCCGGTGCCAGAGATTGTGGGTTCGAGTCCCATCTCGCTCTAGTTTAGCTTAGATTTTCTGGCCAATAAGTTTCGGTCTTTTTAATTTAATTTTATTATTATTCATTATTTTTTTTAAAAGTTATTTTGGCCAATCAAGTTTGGTCTTTATTCTCGGTCTTTTTCAAAGTGCATTATTCTCTGTTGCGTTTCATTCAGTAGAGGAGAGAAAAACTGTCTGTTTTGCTGGTTGCAATAGAAAGTAGAGAGCTTTCCTTCATATTTTCTTCGATTTCTTTGGTAAACAGCTCGAAATCATGACGGACGGTGAATATTCTCTCTCTGCAATCCTTGTTGGGTTGTTGGAGAGGCTGGATTATGCAGAAGTGGTTGATTTCATCCAGGAAAAGAAACTCAATGATGGTCTGCTAAAAAAATTGAGGATGAAGTTGCTTTCAGCTGATGCACTGGGCAGTGATGCCGAGACGAAGTGCTGTAAGGATGGAGAGGTGAGGGAGTGGCTTGCTCAGCTCGAAGAAGCAATCTATGATGCTGATGACTTGGTGGATGAGATCAACGCTGAAGCTTTGCGATGCAAGATGGAAGAAGATCATTTTGGTTCTGGAAGCAAGGTACTGAACCCCATCTCAACTGAATTTAACAATCAAGTAGAACAAAAGATTATGGAGATCCTTGATAGATTAAAATCTATTTTGGATCAAAAAGATGCCCTTGGTTTGAGAGTGAGAGAAGGTGGTTTTCAAAGCAGACCTTTAGAAAGATTACCTACAACTAGTTTGCTGGTTGAAAATAATAGTATCTATGGCAGGGACGATGACAAAGAACAAATTATGGGCTTTTTGCTAAATGATGGTAGTGGCGATAAGATATCTGTGATTCCCATAGTAGGCATGGGTGGGATTGGGAAGACAACCCTTGCTCAACTCGTTTATAATAATGAGAGGGTGAAAACCCATTTTGAGATCAGAGCGTGGGTTTGTGTATCGGAGGCTTTTAAAGTATTTAGCATCACAAAATTAATTTTTGAGTCTATCACTTCTCAAACATGTGATATCACAGAGTTGAAACTACTTCAAGTAAAATTAAAGCAGGTTTTGATGGGAAAGAAATTTCTTTTTGTCTTTGATGATGTTTGGAACTCAAAGGACTCTGTCTGGGATGCTGTAATGACTTCTTTTGGATCCGGTGCACACGGGAGTAAAATCATTGTGACAACACGACATGCAGCGTTTGCTAGCATCATGGGAACTGTTCCAATATATTCGCTACAACTAATGAGTGAAATGGATTCTTGGTCTCTATTTTCAGGACTTGCCTTTGGCAATGTAAAGTCACCTGTCACACCGGAAATGGAAATCATTGGCAAAGAAATAGTTCATACATGTGATGGTCATACTTTAGCAATAAAGTTTCTTGCTGGTCTCTTGCGCAGCTGTGAACGAAATCCACATGAATGGAAGAGTATATTATACAAATTAAATGAGACACGGGATTCGGTTTGTGGTTTGACTCTTCCAAGTCTGTGGCTGAGCTACCGTTATCTACCTTCACATGTTAAAGGATGTTTTGCCTATTGCTCAATTTTTCCACAAGATTATGCATTTGAAGATGGGAAGCTAATTTTATTATGGATGGCAGAAAATCTCTTGTTGCCCCAGAAAAATAAGACGCTACAGGAAGTTGGAGCAAATTACCTTGATGATCTAATTTTAAGGTCATTTTTCAATCTTGACAGCGGTTTGATCACCATGCATGACCTTGTGAATGATTTAGCTAAGTTTGTAGCAGGAAAATTTCGCTTGAGCTTGGATTATAACTACTATTCAAATGAGCATCTAAATGAAATTCGTTATGTCTCAACAGTAAGTGAACATAATGATGATTTAACCAAGTATGAGGCTTTATCTGAAGCTAAGCATTTGCGCACCTTGTTCATATCATCACAGTTGCAGTTTGACAACTCAGTACTGGCGAAATTGCTGCCAACATTAATATGCTTAAGAGTACTTTCTCTGTATAGATGTCCAATCACAGAGTTGCCAGATTCTATTGGCAAGTTGAAACTTCTAAAGTATTTGGATGTTTCTAGAACTGAAATCGAACAGCTGCCTCATACAGTCTGTACGCTGTATAATTTGCAGACGCTGCTTTTGTCTAGATGTAGAAAGCTTACTCAGTTACCTACCAACATTGGAAGATTAATCAACTTGCGTCATCTTGATATTACATACACACATTTAAAGGAGATGCCACTGCAAATGGGTGAGTTGAAAGATCTGGAAACGTTGAAAGACTTTGTTTTGGGGCATACTGTTAGGTCGCTAAAGGATCTTCAACATTTGAGAGGCAGTCTTCGTATTTTGAGGCTTGATTCTGCTGATGTTGAAGATGTCTTGGTTAGCAATTTGAAGGATAAACAGTACCTCAGTGAGTTACAGTTTTCTTGGACCTTTGATTCTGATGATTGCCAAAAACAAAGAGAGGTACTTAATGGGTTGCAACCTCACACAAACGTCAAGATACTCAGAATTGAAAATTATGGAGGTGAAGGATTTCCAAACTGGGTAGGTGATCATTCATTTGTTAATATGGAAGTGATACACCTAAAGGGGTGTAAGAATTGCAGCTTGTTGCCACCTCTTGGGCATCTGCCTTCTCTGAAAGAGCTTTACATTGAGGGATTTCATGGAGTGGTGACAATAGATGATGAGTTCTATGCCAATGGTTCTTCTGCTACTGTTCCATTTAGATCCTTGAAGATTTTACATTTTAGCAAGTTGTCGCGGTGGAAGAAGTGGTCATTCATTGAAGGTGCTTTCCCATGCCTGGAGTCGCTGTATTTGGGAGACTGTCTCAAGTTAAATGTAAGCATAAGTCTTCATCTTCCATCTCTTCAGACTATGAAAATATTTAACTGTCCAGAACTAGAGTCATTTGCCCAAATGAGATTGCCTTCAAACCTAAATTCCCTTTATATTTCCAAATGCAAAAAGCTCTTCTCACACCGCATGGAATGGAATCTACAAAAGTGCACCTTTCTTAGGCACTTATTTATTGACTCCATATATGAAGTTGGTTTGGATTCATTTCCAGAGGATGGGTTGCTTCCTACCACTCTGGTTTCTCTTGAAATCTACAATGTCCCATGCCTTAAAAGTTTAAATGGAAAGAGCTTTCAGCGCCTAGCTCGGCTGGAAAAGCTGGGAATTTTTGGCTGCCCTGAGCTCCAGCGCGTGCCAGAAGGTCTGCTAAACTCTCTTTCTCTTTTGTGCATTAGAGGATGTCCTTTGCTATATTGGCGGTGGAAGAGAGAGGAAGGGGAAGATTGGCCTCAGATTTCTCACATCCCCTATGTGAAGATTGAACGTTAGTAAATTCATACTATGGGCTTTATGCAGGTACATATTATCTTTATGCTCTTTTTGACATGCCTTTTTGATTTTTCAGGTTTTTTGATTTTTTACTTACTTGACTTGTCTGTCTTTTACAAGTTTGTAATTTCAATTATAAATATGCTTTTCTTTACCTTGATAATTTTTCTCCCTTTTGTGCTGTTCTCTACCATAATAATTTATCTGATTTTGCATAAAGTTAAAGGACTTAAGTACTATTTATTATATTTGTCAAAAGAGTAGTCTGTTTCATACATAATTTATGCTTTCTAATAAAAACTAGTTATCTTTTCTCAAATGTTTGAGTGTGCATTCACAGCATGCTTTTTCTCTTGCAGTGACTATTTGCAAATCCAAAATATATCTATGTATGAGCAAGTTTGTGCGATTAATGTGGCTCGACATATATATATATTTATCAAAATGTTATTGAAGATACTATTTTCACAGTGATATCTTGCTATTGTGATGTCCCTGTATTATTCATTGAGCAGCTTTTTGGTTTGCTTAAAGTTTTCACTTTGATAATGTATCGCAATTTATAAATTTTGGTTATTTATTTGTGTTGCTGGTTGTACTTTCCATTTTACTCTCACTTCTTATAATGTGTGGAACAGTTTCAGTCCCATTAAAGATGCTTCATTAGATGAGCGTTAATTTTATATTGTGGGTGTGGCTTAAATCACAGACCAATTATACACAACTAAAATAGAACCTTTAAGAAAAAAATTGAAAACCACAAATAAAAACATAAACATAACAAACGAAGCATAAGCTAATAGTTTCTTTATGCTTGGAATCACAAGATATGTGGTTTGATTTGATAGACGAGCTAAAGTTGATTTACTTTTTCTTTTATAGAATATGTTTTCTTTAATGTTCTAATTCTTATTAATTTGTGATGATTCTTAATGTTTATCTTTAATTAGATGGATACTGAAATTTGAATGTCGGAATGCGAGAAGGTTTGCCTGGAGGGTTATGGATTTGATGCCATCGCTGGAGCTTAGATATGTTTCGACTATGTATTTTTTATTTATTTTATTTATTTTTTTACATAGGATTTGAACTTGGTTTTTATGTAAAATTTGAAGGATATTTGGAATTTGACTGCTGATATTTGGACTTGAAACTTACTTAAACGCTTTGTTTGGTAGTAAAATCACTCAGAATATATTATCAGATGGTTCTAATCTTTGGCTACAAATTTTTATTTTTTTAATTTGTAATAAATTTTTTTTACTCAATTTAAAATTTAATAAATTTTAAAAGAATTATAAATTTAAGATCTATAAAAGAAAATACAAAAGAAAATATTTTAAAAATTAGGAAAGGGGCATAATAGGAAGTTCATAAGTTTTAGCATTGGGTACAAAACGAAATCCATTGAGTCAAATTTTTTTCTTCTGTTTTTTGTTGTTCTTCTGCTAAAGGAAAAGAAAAAAGTTTATTTATGTGATTGTAATTTTCTAAACTGTTTAATCTCTTTTGAAAAAAAATAGAAATTACAGCATCGGTGTGGTACATGTCAAAGACACTTTGACGGTCAAGTCAATAAGAGAAAATATTTTGTAAAGTAAAGAATAATTCTTGTGTGTAGGAATAATTTTAGTATTCTGCATGTTCCAAAAGAATATTCAATGTGTTACTTTTCAGTTCTCATCTTTTACTTGTACCTTTAATATATGATGCCTTTATGAATTTATAGCTGTCTATTTAATGCTCTTGATGATGATTAATTTTAATGATTGCCCGAGAATTAATTGAGTTCGAAACGGTTATAGTTGGCGTTTCATCTCTTTTCAGTTTGAATGCTTCAGAATTGACGTTTGGGCTTCTCAAACACGTATTCAAGATGCATCAGATAGTTCCGAGAAGGCGCATGTTCAATGTGTATAAGATAATTGCGAAATAGACACGCATTCAGAATGACGCGAATATTTTATACTGAAACACTTTAGTCTAAGCCTCAAATGTATGAACCTTGGACATGTTGGCCTCAGTTGTTTACAAATTTCAATTTCAAACTTTGCTTAGCATATCTTGTCTCAAATATATGTCTTGGACGTTGTTGTCTCAGCCTTTTTTGGCTTCGCCCGTTGCTTCGGAAACCTTTTCAAACCTTTATCGCTCAAGCTTTTCAAATCTATTAATCTACCTAGCGCACAAAACCATTTAGAGTAACTTCAAATGTCTAAAACTATCTCGGAATGTTTAGTGTCTTTAATAACTCGGAAAGTTTAGTATCTTCATTGTCTCAAAAATACGAATGTCTAAGTGTACTGTAGAAGAGGCTTAAGATTCACCATCAGAACAACTCGGAAGACATCTGAAACTACCATTCGAATGTAAGATAGTATTCACAGTTGAGGCTAAGTCTCATAAAACATCCGAGACTATTCTTCGAATATAAAATAGTATTCACAATTTACACAGATGTTTGAAGTTACTGATAGAAAGAGAAGGAGAGAGAAATATTTTATATTTTTACTAGAAAAGCAAGAGAGAAAAAAGAGGAGAGAGAAATAAAAAGAGCATTAAAGAGATGAGAATATTTAATATGTTTTATACTGTTAGTTATAAAAAAAAAAAAATTTATTCCATGTACACTCACTGAGGTTAGGATATATTACAACCCGCCTTCTAAATTTTAAAAATTTCAATTACTTTCCATGCCATTAATATTTTTTTGTTAAAGTTAATGTTTCAAGGGCATTTTAATACTTTAACATTTTTAATCATTATAAAAAGCTTTACATAAGTCTAAGTAATTTGACTGTCCAATTATACAATGATATATGTAAAAATTGACACATTTATATACATATGGATCCAATTTTTTTCTTCTTCCAAGGCAAGGTTCTTTTTTTTTTTGCTCAACCTCCACAAAAGAAATAAAATATAAACAATGAATATTTTTTATTTATTTCAAATATACATTTTTATTTTTTATTTAAAATATAAATAATGAAATAAAATACATTTTTATTTGAAATTAATAAACATACATCTTTTTTTTTTTTTTTAAAATTGACACAGTTATGCATACATGGATTCACTTTTTTTTCTTCTACCAAGGCTTTCTTTTTTTTTTGTTCAATCCCCAAAAAAGAAATAAAATATAAATAATGAATAAATTTTTTTATTTATTTCAAATATACATTTCTTTTTATTTTTTATTTCAAATTAATGAATATACATTTTTTTTTTGTAAAAACTGACATTTACGTACATATATTTCCAATTTTTTTCTTCTTCCAAGGCTTTTTTTTTTCGTTCCACCCCCAGAAAAGAAATAAAATATAAATAACAAATATTTTTATTTATTTCAAATATACATTTTTATTTTTATTTCAAATATAAATAATGAAATAAAATATACATTTTTATTTCAAATTAATGATTTTTTTTCCACAAAACTCTTGTATAAACAATTAAGAATTAGATAATTGACCAAAAACAATTGAAAATAAAGAATAAATATTTATGTTACTAGTAATCATTGTGCATTTTAGTTTATTTATTTTTGAATAAAATTATAGTTATTTTTCAAAAATTATAAGTTATAACTATGAGAGAGAAAAGCCATTAGTACGTTTTTAAATAAAAAATGTATATTTGAAATAGAAAAATGTATATTCATTATTTATATTTTTCATTTAAAAAAATGAAATAAAAAAATGGCTACCAACCATCATTTTTTAAAATTTTCAAATTAATATGTATTATTTTTTTATTGTAACAGTTGTATAAATTAATGTACAAAAGTATTTAAGTCAATTTGTATAATTTTATTATTTTTTAATTAAATATAATATATATTTTCTAACGGCAGCAGAAGTAATTAAAATTTTTAAAATTTAAAAAAGTAGATTGTAATATAGCTTAATTTTAAAATATGTAAATAGAATAAATCCTAAAAAAAATATAAAATAAAAGAGATAAGAAAAAATTTAATATATTTTATATGGCTAATTAAAATAGAAAATGTCTATTAATAAATGGTGCTAATGATAAAAATATTTATAAAATATTTTAAACTACAGGTTTATTTTTCGCCAAACAGAAGTATGCCACAATAAATCTATATAATATTTTTCTTTTTTTTAATCTAAATTCGAAAATAGATTTTTTTCTTTTTTAAATGATGTTGCGGTGGGCATTCGAAAATTCCTTGATGCTTCTTTCTTGCAAAGCTTTTGCATTGAGATTTGAGGGTTTCCAACTTTACGGTGTTTACGCAGATAAAAAGGAATCCAATAATCTTTTGGTCTTTCTTATGCTTTTTGCAACTTTGATCCAACATCTGCGAAGACCAAAACATGGATCTTGTTATCTCTGCTTCCCTACAGGTGTTGTTTGATAGATTGGCTTCTAAGGAAGTCGTTGATTTCATCAGGGGAAAGAAACTCAATCCCCTAGTGCTCAAGAATTTGAAGACAAAGTTGTATTCAGCTGGTTCACTGCTCAATGATGCTGAGGGAAAGCAATTTCGGAACCGTGCTGTGATGGAGTGGCTTCAAGAGCTCAAAGAAGAATTCTTTGATGCGGAGGACTTGCTGGATGAGATCAACACTGAAGCTTTACTATGGAAGCTTGAAAGTGAATCTGGTATTGGTATTAGCAGCCCATCTCAGGTACTGATCAAACACATCTCAACTTCTTTGACTGCATTTTCTGATGAAAGAAAGATAGAGGACATCCTCAACAGACTAGATTACATTGTAAATCAAAAAGAGGATCTTGGGTTGGAAAGAGGTTTTCGAAACTCAAGTTCTGGAAGATTACCAGAAACTTCGCTAGTAGATAATAATTCTGTTGTTTATGGTAGGGATGATGACAGAGAGGCCATCATCAAGTTGTTGCTATCTGATGGAGACAATGGCAATAATAGGATATCTGTAATTCCAATAGTGGGTTTGGGTGGTATTGGCAAAACCACACTTGCTAGGCTTGTCTACAATGACGATAGAATAAAGAAACATTTTGAGAACAGAGTATGGACATATGTGTCAGAGGAATTTGATGTTCTCAGCATAACCAAAACTATTCTGGAGAAAGTCACCTCAGAATCATGTCAAGCTACAGATCTAGATCAACTTCAAGTCAAACTGAAGGATGCTCTGAGTGGAAAAAAGTTTTTGTTTGTTCATGATGATATTTGGGACGAGAATCATGACAAATGGAATCTCTTAAACATTCCTTATACATTTGGATCGCATGGAAGTAAGATCATTGTGACAACCCGCAATAAGCGTTTTGCATCGAAGATGCCTAATGCTTCAATTCATGACCTACATCGAATTTCTGATGGATATTGTTGGGAGTTATTTGCAAGACATGCCTTCAATAAAGTAAACTACTCTGCAAATCTGCAGTTGGAATCAATTGGAAGAAAAATTGTTGAGAAGTGCAAAGGCCATCCTTTAGCATTAAAGTTTCTTGGTAGTCTCTTGTACTCGGAACAAAATCCAAGAGCATGGGAAAAGATCCTAAAGAGTGAACTATGGATGTTGTCCACTAATGAGGAGAATATCATTCTTGCAGCTTTATATTTGAGTTACTCTTATCTGCCTCTAGATATAAAAGCATGTTTTGGCTACTGCTCGATATTCCCTAAAGGTTATGAATTTGAAAAGGAGAAATTAATCAGGTTGTGGATGGCAGAAAGCCTTTTGTTTGCCCAGGAAGGAAAGACAATGGAAGAAGTTGGAGAGGAGTACTTCAACCATCTAATATCAAGGTTCTTGTTTCAACCATCAAGCCACAATGAGTCGCTTTTCACCATGCATGATCTTGTGAGTGATTTAGCTAAGTTTGTATCAAGATGGTTTTGTTTGAAGTCAGATGATTATAAAGATGATCTCTCTCTAAGCAAGATTCGTTATTCTTCATATATAAAAGGTAGTAATGGCTCCGAGATGGTTAAGATTTTACATGAAGCCAAGTTTTTGCGCACCTTTCTACCATTACCACGGTTAAGGAGAAATGAAAGTGTCCTATTGAACTTGGAAGCCTATGAGCTATTACTGCATCAAGAACCGTATCTGAGAGTATTATCTCTATCACACTATCCTTTCAAAAAGTTGCCTGAAGAACGGAAGCCAATCAATTTGAAGTTTCTAAGGTATCTGAACTTATCTCATTCTGAAGTTGAAGAGATACCTTATGAAATCTGTACTCTGTGCAATTTGCAGACACTATTGTTGTCGAGTTGTAAAAATCTTAGACGCTTGCCAGCTGTGGGAGGCCTTATCAACTTACGACATTTTGACATTAGTGACACACCTTTAGAAGAGATGCCATTACAGATGTGTAAGTTGAAAAAATTGCAGACCTTAACTGATTTTGTTTTGGGCAAATCTGGTTCTACCATTAAAGATTTGGGAGAGCTTCGACATTTGCATGGAGGTCTTCGTATTTCGGGGCTTCAAAATGTTACTGACGCTGGAGATGTTTTGGATGCCAAATTGAAGGGTAAGGAGGACCTTACCAAGCTCTTTTTGATGTGGGGTTACTTCCATCATGCTAATGATCCCCAAAAAGAAAAAAATGTACTTGACAAGCTCCAACCTCACACGAACTTGGAGGAACTCTGTATCGAATTTTATCGAGGTTTGCAGTTTCCAGATTGGGTAGGTGATCATGCATTCTCTAACATAGTTTCCATGTGTCTAAGAGATTGTCAATATTGTTTGTCCGTGCCATCACTTGGACAGCTTCAATCCCTCAAAGAGCTCACCATTAGTGGATTTAATCTGGTGGAAAAGATAGGTTCTGAGTTTTATAGCAATGGTTCTTCAGTCACTAAGCCATTTAAATCTTTGGAAATCTTGCGTTTTGAAAATATGTGGGAGTGGGAGGAATGGTCATATATCAGAGGTGGTGAAGAAGATGGAGTTTTCCCTCAACTTAAGGAACTTTACATGGAATTCTGTCCAAAGCTAAATTTCGACCTTCCTGAGTGTATTCCATGCTTAACAACATTGGAGATCCGGGGATGCGAAAAAATGGCGGCTTCATTTCCAAGGGCTGAACAGATTCGCTCAGCATTTCCATCTCTTCAGGCTATGAGAGTATATGACTTCTCAGGAACGGTTTCATTTCCAGGAAAACTTCTTTTTCACTAAATAACTTCTGTTTTTTAAGATGGAACTGATTCCGCAATGAAAAATGCTCTTCAGACACATTTCTCCTCTGATCAATCTCTGATCTTCCAAACATTATGTCCTGGATGGGAAGGGAATTCGAAGCCTCGACTCTCATTAAAAGTTGAGTGTTGATGCCTACATTACATTCACTGACTTTTTGATCATTGTAGGAAATTCAAACAATGTGCATTGTGCAAGCCCGTGCCGGTTTTTCTAATGTTTGTTTTTGTGCTAGAACGTGACTAGAAAATAATGTCCATGCTCGTTTTCCATGAAATTAAACTTTTTGAACTTACATTTGCAGGTTTCAAAAGTAAGACCGTTTCATGTATTTGATACAAGTCCTCCGGTTGATCATCTGCCACATATTTTGCTGTTGATGAAGAAACCTTATTTTGATTGCATCAGTTTTAAACTCGTTTTTCTTACAGTTCATGGTATTGTTGTATTCTATTCAGTTGAATTTTGTTGATGTAAGAGTGTAGATTGACTGGTTTGTGTAGTATTTATGATGGATCGTGGATGGCAATGGGATTTTCTATTCTATGTAATCCAGGATTTTTGGATTTTTATCTTTATTGTTGTTGTGCTGCAGAATTCGTCTTGCTGGTTAGCTATTTAAATGAACCGGAAGTAAGATATATTTTAAATGCTAGGATTTTGATATTTTCTTCGAAATTTTCGTCTCAGAATTTGCTAATGTTAGTGGTATGCTTTGGATCTGTAAGACTGGGATAATCATAGAGAATTTTTCACGCATTTCTTTGCACCATAAATTTAGTTTGTAAAAAGGCATTCATGTTCATGAGAAAGGAAATCATCCAGGAGAATTTTCAGTACAAATATTTTATCATTATGGTTTTATGATATTAGTTAACATGATCAATTGCATTTTGGCAATTGACAAAAACATTGAATATTCATAGAAGTTTTTGCTGCTGATGGGCTTTGCAAAACAGTTTATATGCTTGTGTTGACGTCAGAGTCGAAGGAGTAACACTCAACAGTTGTTAACCAGCTGGAAGCCGATTATGTGGTTACAGTGGTTGTTATCTATTAGTTAAGTTAAACGTTAGCTAACAAAAAATTAACTAATAAAAAATTAACTAATGAGATTTATCCATTAATCAAGAAAGATTCCAAAACCAGTGATCCAAAATGTCTATTCAACATTTCTTCAATAAGAAAACAAGTATTGGAGCCAATTGTCTGTTTAACATCTGAATTTTGCAACAAGTCCAATTCTCAACTGGCAATTTACAACAAAACTCTTCCACAGTCTCTAACTCTTCCCTGCACACCAGAAACAATAACAACAGCAACAAAATAAATCAACATATTTTGGATTATAGAAGCTCTAAAAACTTATAATTCTAGATGTTCAAAGATGCTCTCTTTCTATACATGGTCACAATTTTCAACTAGTTCATTTCAATCTATTCATGCTAATAATTAGGGGGGAAAAAATAATTTTTTTTTACTCTAAAAAAGAAAAAGAAAAGATGATTAAAGAGTCCATTATAATCTAGGTCATCAAAAATCAAGCATCAAAAGTAAGAGAGATAATAATCTAGTTAAAAGTGTTACCTTCCACCAGGATGCCCCACATAAACCACTAAGCTGATAAGCCCTCCTGGCATCAAGATTTCTTTTGCAACATTTAATGCTTCTGCTGTTGTTTGTGACTCTGTGATGACTGATTTGTCACCACCAGGAAGATAGCCTAAGTTGAAAGCAATAAGCCTGAAAATAATCAGCCTATCAAATTCTGCCTTACTGGTTTTATATTCGTTCAGGAATTACACTTTGAGAAATTGGAGTTTCTTATTAATTATCAAAGGTTATACAAAAAATTCAAGGGCAGAAACAAGAGAAATTAACAATGTAATATGTACTAATTTTTCAAATCAAATCATCTTGATATTTTGACTTATTTGCAGTCTAAATTCTCAAAAATAACATGGGAATAATGAAATTTGATTATAGCTAGTACCTTACAGAAGTATCCTCTGGAAGGACTTCTCCCATTTTACTGTGGCATCTTTCGAAGAGCTGTACAAGTTCTTTCTGCATAACAATAAGTGACTGTGATTTTAAGATCAGGAATAGAAGAAATATTGAAATATAAATCATTAAGTACTTCCATATAAACGAGCCTAGTTTCTGAATTTGTGCATTCGACAGCAATGTTCTTTTTAATGTAAAGAAGTTCAACAGGTAATAGACAAAAATTGTAATACTCAAGGGAAATATGTTAACCTCCTTTTCCATTGTTAGTAGGATTATTAATTAACGCCATAAATAAATTACATTGAAAAGTTTTCTCCTTTAGACACAAGAGAAAACTAGAGATAAAATTGTGTGATAAAGATACCTCATTTGGATTGACCGACTCTTCCAGCAATGAAGAAGCATTCTCCAAAGCAACTTTCTGAACATCAAACCCATAAACACGGCCCTGCCCTGATTCATCAGCAACCAATTTGAGCAATGCTAAGGTATCATAACCATTGCCACAAGTGGCATCAATGACCCTATCTCTTTTTCGGACAACGCGTTCCCAAACCCTATAAAAATTGGAACAAGAATAGCAGAGGTTAAATGTTAAACTGAAACACCATTATCATGAAAATAAAAAAGCACCATTATGAATGCAAATTTAATATGCAACACTCATAAAACTGCCATGGAATATCAATGAATTGCTAAACTTGAGGTGGAGAGAGACTAAAAAATAGCTAAACAAGCTCATCAAATGCAGAAAAATATACTTTTTGGAAACAATATCCCTTTTGCTATGAACTTTGTAAAACCAATTTTTCAACTAAACCATAAGAAAGCACAACACTGCTAATCATATGGACTAAAACAACAATAATTTTGAAACTGAATTCCTTATGGCCAAAGCTGCCATAACAGTTAGCACAGTGGTGCAGCCCAACGCACTTAGAAAGCTGACATGGATCCAGCTCTTTTCCAGGGAACAGAGTAAGAACAGCTGCCCCAAAAATGTTGTGATTGGTGCAAACCCAGCATGGGTCCAGGTACCAATAATGTCATCCAATTGAAGACAGGAGCATAACCAGAGATCTTGCTCACGAAACCAAAGGTGGGATTGAGACACAGGTAAGAATAAAAATTAAGATAAAATAAAAGCTCTTTTGAAGATTCAAAATTCACAAGAGGATGTAAGCTAAGTGATAGTATTTCAGGAGATGAGACATTAAAGTTCATACAAGTGAGCGACTTCTGTGGCTTTCTTGTTGCCGAACATATAGCTCAACATAACATCCTCCATACCTTGTCATATCAACAAGATTCACATTATAATTACAAATTTGAGCTAAAAAATAATCTTAAATCACCAAACAACAACAATAACTAATTGATCCTACTTATGCTAAAACTTAATGGAAAAAAAGGAACCAGTAACTTCAACTACTTATGATTGAACATTATGGAAGAAACACAATAAACCCCGATTTTTTCTAAACTCATTTTGCATTTAGAACCACCAAAAAAAAAAATTTATTTTTTAATTTTTTACATGAAAAACAACTAAGCCAACTCCAACCCTTTATTTGGTTCCTAAAAACATCAACCAAAAAAATAATAAATGCTAATAATAAATTGTATCAATTTCCAAAAAAATCCTAAAGCCCATCATCGATAGAAAGTAGTTCTTGCTGACTTCTTGCAGTCTACGCATCAATTGAAGTTTCTATCTTTACCTTTCTTTCTTTACTGAAATTACAAGTAAATTTTATTTCCCACTTATTTTACCAGACTATATGAAAAGAACGAAGAGAAGGGTACCCGAGAGAGCAGGTCTTTCTGAGACGGAAGCCGAAGAAACAGCAACAACTGTTTGAGAAGTGGAAGACGAGGCCTGTAAAACGGTGCGCTTAATGGGTTCGAAGCTGCAAAAAGAAAGATTTCTGGTTTTAATGCAGGGAATGTTTCCAGGGGAGGAAAGGATGAGTCTCAGACCTAAACTTGTCATTCCCCAAACACATCTCACTGACACCATTCCCTCTGTCTCTCTCTCTCTCTCCCTCTGTGTCTCAGCCAGTCAGGATCGGAAAAGGCTTGGCTCAAGAATACATTTTCCGTTTAGAGCTGCAAAATTTGTCATCTTTTAATTTGTAATAAAAAAGAAAAAAAAAAAAAAAAGAGATGATGGGTCGAGTTCTGTTTCATCTTGGGCTGATTTAAAAGACAAAAATGGTTTTGTATACACCTACAAAGAATTTCTTAATACACCCAATTTGTATTTCATTGTTTGTTTTTGTTGTACATTTCTACATTTCCAATCTGCCATATCAGGTTTAAATTAACTTTTTATTTATTAAATTTATTTTTAACATTCCATTTTATTATGTATTTCATTTGGATTTTACTGATGTGTGTGCTGTGAATAGTTTCTTCTTCATAACATGGCAGATTGGCTGGTTTGTTTTGGTATTTGAATGCTGGTTCATAAACATCCAAGGAGAGTTTCATAGACTTTGGATGTTTTCTTTGACTTTTCATCTTTTTAATTGTTCAGATTGAATAGTATGGTTAGGAAAGGTTTGGGAACAGAATTAATGTTGTTGGATAGCTGTTTGGATGGACAGAACTTATGTTGTTAGGACATTCATTGGGACTATCGTATAGAGTTTTTCTTTTGTACATAATAATTATTATTTTGTTATTTTGGTTAAGTTATATAGATTGAACAACATAAGGTATGAACCAAAAAAGCAAGAAATTGGTATGGTTTTTTATACACTGTTTAAAGACTTAATACATCCAGTTTTTGTTAAAAGCTACATAAAGCCCAGCAGTCTTTTTCAGTGCATCGTTTTCATCGATAATTTGGTTTAGTTTTCACGTTTCATTCAGGACTTTGCCCCTGAATCGCTCGACTTTTTATTTGTATTTTGGTCTGTCTTTCAGTGCAACATTCCAAACAAGTTCTTTTTTCTGTTTCTTTGTTTAAATTTCTGGGATGGAGCTTTGTGCCACATATTCTGCAAGAGTTTTTCTAACTAGCGCTGACTAAGAAAGATAATTAAAAAAAAATTCCCTGTTTCAACAGAGATTCAATAGACTAGACTCTAGAGAGACTTCTCTAGCTTCCCTCACCAAGAAGATAGCCCAAGTTGAAAGCAACAAGGCTGAAACATATTAAAGCCATCCAATTCTGAAATAATGAAGTTCGACAAATTATTTTTAGTCTCCAAGCTCAAAAAGTAATACGAGCATTGTGAAATTTGAATAATAGCGAGTACTACCTCACAAAGAAAGAATTGAAAATTTGTATTAGTTTCACCTAACAATTGCTGAAGCCCCTCGAAATAACCACCTTCTTGCATTTTTTTCAAGTTCACTATTTTTACCTTACTTTCGATTTCGAAGAAGAGCGAGAACCAAGAAGGTAAAGATTTATGGGGCTAATGTACGGTACCTCTCTGTTCTCTACTCTTTCTCTCCAATGTCACAGGGTGTCCTCTGTATTTTTCTTGGGTTTGAAGTTTGAACTTAAAGCAAGAGCGTCGTTTCGTTTTATATACACCTTTTAAAGGACGTAATACATACACCCAGCTTTCTGTTAAGCTACTGAAAGCCCTGTCCTGATTCATCAGCAACCATTCTGAGCAATGCTTAGGTCAAACTCAAACTCCACCATTGGATAAATAAAAAAGGCAACATCATCAATGGAAATTTTGCTAATCCCACACAATGAGCTATACAAAACTGATAAACTGCTTTTAATGAATTGCTAAATTTGAGGTGGAGAGAGACTCATAAATAGCTGGTCAAGCTCATATCAATTATAAAGGAATATACTTTGGTTTAAAAAATGGAAAGAAAGAAAAAAAAAAAAAAAGTTAACGAAATTTGTAAATGAAGGCTCTGAACCGTATCTATTTTGCTATGAACTATGCATGACCCATTTTTTCATTCAACTAGAAGAAGCCACAGCACTGCTAATACTATGACAAACAACACCTATTTGAAACTTCTTCTTAATGGCCAAAGCCACCATAACAGTTAGCATAGTGGTGCAGCCTAAGGCATTTTTTTTTTTTTTGGTTAAACAGCCTAAGGCATTTAGGA
>QANX01003992.1:0-56005 GCA_003254975.1 Ochetophila trinervis
TAATCAAAAATATTATTATTATATTATTGAATTAGAACATGTGGGCAATTAATTAAAGTAAATTAAGGAAAAAGGTTAATAATTACAAGGAAAAGAAGAAAGAAGCATCGAGAATCACGTCCTAATAATGTTGCTGTTGATAAAAACGACATAATTTTTTTGATATTTAATTTTTTATAAAGCCAACAAATAAGGATGTGAATGCTTACCAATGGTGCGCTGACAAGTCACAATTCAGTTTGGACAAGCATTCAATTTAACTTGTAGATTTTTCACATTACCCGAAATCGTGTATCACGACAAGATATACCTTCCAAAGCTCCAGAAAATTTATTGAATGCAAACTTCTTCTTTTTTGAATTTTAGTAGGGGGAGATTTTTCATTAATTTACGAATATACGATAAATTATTTATTTGTGAATTAATATTATTTTTTTTATAAATTAATATAGCATATATATACATCAGTGTTGCAAAATTTTACTATCAAAATTCTTTTATCTTGCAATTTATGGTTAAAACTGATAAAATCGCGTAAAAACGAATAAATTCGCGCTCACTCAGGCAGCTGTCCAGGCGCCTGGGCAATGCACCTGGGCTGCACTGCTTTGCTGCTAACGTCCAATTAATTACGGTTTTGCCATTGCTTCTTCAGTTTTTCTGTTTAATTATGATTTTACCACTGTTTCTTTATTTTTCATCCCTTTAAGCTCAAATCCACCTAAAATATAAAAAAATATAAATTAATCCATTTTAAATAAATAAAACATGCTCAAATTAAATATTAAAATATATAAAATATATATAAATTGCATTCTATCAAACAGATTTTGTGTCATCACATGAAGTTCTGATTCTAATTTTTTTAATAAATAACTCTTTCAAACCGTAAATAGAAAAACTAATCAAAAATATTATTATTATATTATTGAATTAGAACATGTGGGCAATTAATTAAAGTAAATTAAGGAAAAAGGTTAATAATTACAAGGAAAAGAAGAAAGAAGCATCGAGAATCACGTCCTAATAATGTTGCTGTTGATAAAAACGACATAATTTTTTTGATATTTAATTTTTTATAAAGCCAACAAATAAGGATGTGAATGCTTACCAATGGTGCGCTGACAAGTCACAATTCAGTTTGGACAAGCATTCAATTTAACTTGTAGATTTTTCACATTACCCGAAATCGTGTATCACGACAAGATATACCTTCCAAAGCTCCAGAAAATTTATTGAATGCAAACTTCTTCTTTTTTGAATTTTAGTAGGGGGAGATTTTTCATTAATTTACGAATATACGATAAATTATTTATTTGTGAATTAATATTATTTTTTTTATAAATTAATATAGCATATATATACATCAGTGTTGCAAAATTTTACTATCAAAATTCTTTTATCTTGCAAAAACTACTATTATACAGACCATTTTGTTTGTAAATATTTTTTTATATCAATTAATATTTTAATATGTTAAAAAATTGATAAATTAAGACTTTTTTTTATATCAAAAGAGAATTCATGATAATCCTAAATGTGTGTATATATAGTTAAATTATTATTAAATATAGTTGATATTTATTATGTTTATGTATGAAATTTAAAATTAAATAATAAATAAATATAAACAAATAATTAATAAATAAATAAGTCATCAAAAACTTTTAGCTATCTAAATTATTTATATTTTTATTATTATTTAATTATAATTTTTGAATTTCATATTTATACATAATAAATATTAAATATATTTAATAATAGATTAACGGTGTATATATATATTCTTTTTAAAATGTATTCATCTGTAAGTTTTTAAATAAATTATTAGAGAGAAAAACAAAGAGGTTAATAATAATAAATTATGAATAATGACCTGCAAGTTAAAATTTACAGTTATCTACATTATAAAATTATTATTATAATATGCAGTTTGCTACAAAATGCATGCATGTTTTCAGTATATATATATATATAATTTCATCGAACATTTATAAACCTTGACGTAATCATTTTGTAACTTCATCTTTACGTAGTCTCAATTTATTAAATATAATTAGCTTCCACAAATAAAATTAATAAGAAAGCACGTGCACTAAAAAGAAATATAGAAAGAGCAACCATTCATTCCAAACTCAGTAGTAACGGAAGTGTGGCCCCTAATGCAGTCTGTTTTCACATCTCAATTTCGTTGCAGAATCATTGAGTAAAACACAACCGCATATATTGTCTCATACTTTACATTTTCTTTTTTGTTTTTTTCTTTTTTCAATGTCATTGTAGAAGAAGAATTCAGAAGATATATAATATTGTAAGAGAAAGAAGATGTTTGGTCGCTTTCTCTTTCTTATAATCTCAGTTTGAACATAGGAAAGTGCAAAATACTTTAAGGTCTGGATAGGATATAGCGGGTGTAAATCAGGAATTTATAAAAATAGGAGAAAATATAATGAAAATTCTTTCTCTCTTCTTTTTTAACATTAAAAATATATAAAATTAAAAGCTGAAACAAAAAATAAATGATATAAAGAATTTGACTGCCCGCTATATTCTGGAAAAAATCTAAATATTTTAAAATGATCCATCACTAGATAATGCCAGATTAAAATGAACCGTACCAAAATAATAATTATTATTATTTTTTTCAGAATTATATCTAAAAATAATAATTAAATTTGAAAATTTATTTTAGTGCACGTACCAAAAGAATTATTTTTCTTTTTTTTTTTCAGAATTATAACAAATAAAAAATGAGAGTTTATATCTAAATATAAATTGAACTTCTAATTTGAAAATATTTTTTTTATAATCTTTTACTAGACCAAATCTAAGACTACAAATATTAATTGATTAATTTCACCAAAAATAAATAAAATAATTAATTGATTAAAGTAATTAAAAAAAGAAAGAAAAAAAAAACGTAAGTGTAGCTCATAATTGATTAAAATATCAGTAGAATTAACACCAAGAAAGATGAATAATTAAAAGGAAAAGAAAAAAGAGCCAGCAAGAATCACGTGCTAATAACTGTAGCTTTTCTTTTTTCTTGATGGATTTGACCCTTCACTTCTCTGGATTGCAACAAAATCTTAATATTCTTACACGTGTCATCCAAATTCAAATTGCAACATTTTTATTTTAACATTTTGATTTTGTTTTTATTACACAGAAACGTGTTTCACGAAACGCACTCACCTTTCCAGAACGCCAAATAGTTTTAAATTTATTCTCTTTTTTTTTCTTTTCACTTTTCTTTTGTTTATCTAATTTTCTTTACCAACTTTAATTTTCATGTATATCATTTTGTAGCTCATAACCAATTCCGAAGTCTCCACCAATAATGTTTTTGCATTTTAAGATTTTTCATAAAAATAAACTTTTTTTGTAGTTTTGCTTGTTTATTATTCACGCTATGAGGAAAGCTAATCCACGTTGTATCTTTTTTGTAGAGACGTTTATTAGTTATTTATTTTTTGGGAGATAATATCCTATCTGCTTTGGCCTCCAGTCATTCATAATTGGCCACTATGGGAAGCACAGCTTTGAAGGCAATTGACAGGAGGACCATGTGAGCTGTGAAGCACAAAGTAACACCATAGTCAAGGTCCGTTTATGTCCTTTTCCTTTTTTATGTCCTTTTCAACCACTATTTGAAAAAAAAAGAAAAAAAGAGAACAAAAGCATAAAGATTCTTTCGCTATTTTGTATAGATCATAATTAATGTTCCCAACAAAATTATGATGCGTGTGGAAAAAAGTACTAATTTTTTGTATCCCCCGCTTCATCAATGTTCTTAATCACTTTGGAACATGGAACAGCTAGTATTGGCTACTTCTTTAAATACAGATTTTCCATTGTTTCTATATAGAAAATTGATTTATTCATTAAAATGGACCCTTTTTTTTTTTAAACATTTGGAAATGGGATTTTTTTTGGGTTAAATTTGGAGCTCGGATTTGATTTGAATTGAATTGAAGTTTCCTGTAGGACAATTCAAATTTAAATTTGAGTGAAAGTTCAATAGTATTATGCAATTTTTATTTTTTATATAGACTTTTTATAGAATAATTTTTAATTTGACAATTTTAATGGTCTATTCAAATGGAAAAGTTAAAATACATGTTGAGATTTAACTTTCCAAATGTAGAGAGCCAAATCCACTTTTCATATAAAAAATTTAATGCACATATTTATTATATCTATAATTTTCAATACATATTTAATAATTTTATTTAACAAAATATTTTAATTTATTAAATTTGTTCTATAATATTTAAAAGAGAGAGAAAAGTAAATTATTTATTTATTGAGAAATAAAAAATAAAGAGTATGATTGGAGTTAGATAAAATATTTCACTCTCTATTTTATTAAAATTTTAAAAATGCTATTTATTTAAAAAATTATTCTCTTTAAAATAAAAATTACCATTGATAATGCTCTAACATCCTATATTATTACTTATCCAACGAACACAATTAATTATTTAAAAATCTTAAATTTGTAGAATCCAAATTTTAATGATCTTTTGGCTCGTTTGGTACGTTGTATTGTATTTGATTGTATTGTATTGTATTGTGTTGTAATGTATTGTATTGTGTTGTAATGTATTATATAATACACTCATTTATTTGGTGTAAAATTGTATTAAATTGATGTTTGTTACATTTTTTATTGTATTGTATTATTTTTTTAAAATTAAAAAAAATTAACTTTAATTTTTATTAAAGCTTTTAAATTTATATTTTGAACTTTTAGAAAAACTTTTAATTTTTAATTTTTTAATTCTAATTTTATTAAAGATTTTTTTCCTTAAAAAATATATATATTTATATTAAAGAAAAATACAATTTTCTTCATATTAACAATTTTATTAATTTTTATTTTTATGCTTATAATATAAATATAACAACAATAATAAATACTGGAGGGTCAAAGAAAGGGAATCACACAAACTCAGAATCTACATGGCTTGTATAACTTAATACATATAATTTTTGGTGTATTACTAATACATCAAAACTTGTATTAAAAATATAAAATTGTATTATTTAATACAATACTTTATATTTACCAAATACAGTATAACAAAATAATACTTCACTATGCTTCCCTATACATGATACCAAACAAGCCCTTTAATCATAAAACAAACAAATTAAGTTGATGCCTTTTTTGTTAATTAGAGAGTAATTATCAAAATGTTATGGATATGATTTGCCTCTTTACCAAAAAAAAAAAAAATGGAAATGATTTGCATGCCTCTATTAAGGTGCCAGGAGATAGCATCTTCTTGAAATTTCCACAAAAAGAATATAGAAAAGTGTACCTTTTACTTCTCCACAGAGCATTTTTCCTAGCAGCTAAGTGTTTTTTTTTTCAACGTCCTGAACCTGTTGAAATGTGCTTTATTTATTATTATTATTATGCTTTCACAAATAAGCGGCACAGAAATTTCAATTTATTTGTGATTATTTTTTTATATTATTTTTCTTCAAAGCATGGTAAAATATGTCAGTTAAAAAGTTTAATATTGAAATAGGTGCCAATTTTTCTAGCATTCCTTCACGTCTTTTTAATTGAAATTAAAACAGTACTTAAAAACAATACTTCTAACAAATTTTAAATCTTCATTAAAAGAATCTGAAATATGCTATAAGTATACAAATTCATTTGCTACCCTCCTTTATGATGTTTATTTACTCGCATCATATCATCAGTTTTGAACGTAACAAATAAACATCGAGCTTAATTTCTTCTTTTGACAAAATGAAAAGCTATACAATCTAATTTCTTAATTTACAATTTTTTTTTTTTTCTGAAAACTTTATATGCAGTTTCAAATAGGGTAGATTTTGTTTTTCTATCGTGGACCCTTATCAACGCCTAAACGGAAGCATGCATAGACCTCTACCACAAAATGCATCTGTGTTTTGAAAGATCTTGTCAAATTCTTATGTACTCCTTTTTTTTTAATAAAATACTTTCTTACTCATGTTCATTTTTCCTAACCTTTAGTTATTTTATCTTTTTTTTCTAAATAAAAAAAAAACCCTTATTTTACCCAAAGTAGCATATTAATACAAGTATATAATAATAAATGATAAAATGATCGATTATTTATAGTTTAGCAAAAATGACCATTCTACCAAAAAAAAAACAACAAAAATGATCAATTTATTACTTTTCCCTTTTTTTTTTTTTTTTTTTCATTTATTAATGTTTTCTATAAACTCGCATTCTTGATAAAGTACATATATATGTTGAACATATTATCTTTAAACTATACAAAAAATTTTACGGCCCACATTCACCTAATTTATTTATCTCAACCTAATTTTCTGAAAACACATCATTATTCATTTTCTTTTATTTCAATTCCACTTTCTTTAAAAATATGAAAATATGAAAATTATATCATAGCTTATTCATGATATAGCATATAAACATCACAAAACCACGTCTAATCGTACATGTATAAAAAATAAAAAATATATCACTGTCAACCATGCAAAAGATAAGATAATAAATTTTGATAACAAAATATAAGGTAATAAATGAGCCAAGCTAGCTAGTTACTTTTCTTATATATTTTTTAAAAATCATGCATTTTGTTACCTTTCTCATAGGATCACAATCAGCCAATCAAATTGTGTCGCCTGGCAAGATTATTTACAAAATGGGTCCCAACAAAAAATAAAGGGAAAAAACTTTGTTGGACATGAAGAATCTTGGTTATAAATAGGCCATGCAAATAACTACAACGGCAACACCACCCAATTTGGTCTCTCTGGTCTTCTACTCCAAAAACCCAATTAAAAGGAGTGTTTTTATTTTCTTCTTCAGCTTTTTAAACCATGAATTTGGTTTCAAATGTGGTAAGCAAGGTGACTGGTACAGTCACCACAAGTGCTCAACACCTTGAAGGTGAATTGAGCCTCTTTACCTTGTCTGATAACAAAATCTTGGAATCTATCTATGCAACCCATGTCCATGCAGATGATACATTTGATGTTGATTCTCTCTTCTTGATCGTCGAAAACATCATCAAACGCTCAACCCAGATCGTTGATAACATCGTCCAGGTATATATAAACATATATTTTCTACTGGATGATGATATCCAGTAGATAAACAATTTGACATATATATTATCATAAATCTTTTTATCTTTTAAAAAATATCCACACAAAAATAGAAAGTAAATAAAAATAAAAAATAAAAATCGCATTGTGGTCCCTTTGGTGCCACCAAATTGGTGGTCTATATTTGGCTACTAATCAGCATTGGTTTATGGGAAATCATAAGCAAGACAATTAGCATGACAAGTTGGGTTTGGAAATTGAAATTGAAGACTTTTTTGCTCATTTATTTTTCATCTATTTGGTATTGTTGATTTGGTAGAAGAACTAGATTGGGCTCAGATAGTATGAGTGATAGAGTGTAACTATGCTTGATTTTTTTTTTTTGTCCTGTCGAAAGAAAAGCGGAATATACATATATATATATATATATAGATAAATGTATGTGTGTGTATGTATAAGATATATGTATGTGTGTATATATATATATATAAATTTTCTATTATCCAGAAATTGAGAGTGGACATCCACATCGTGACTAAGAGACTATTTTTAATTGCAAATTTAAAAGTTGTCATTCTTATAATTTGTTCCAGCTGTTACTAAAAACAGATTTTTAGTAACAATCTGAACAGAACTTGTATACGAATATGTTTTGGTTTTTAATGTTTGAAAAGTCCTTCATAACTTAATTAATCAATTATATCTTCAATAACTTAGTTAAATCAAGACCATCAAGACCTTAACTCACATTCTAATTATTTGCTTTGGAATATTAGCTTTGCCAAAAACAAAAAATCTTAATTTTACCATTTTTTTATACTTTCGCTGCTAAACTAATCGTCACTAATGACTATATCTACTGCAGGGAACCCAAGTTCATGTGGAAACCATAGATGAAAAGCCACCAAAAACCAGCTTCAGTTCCCCTTTATGCACTCTCAAATCCATTGGCTGCGAGGTCCTTAAACTTCGATTTAATTTCAATTTCAGCCCCTTCAGTAGTTTTCTTTACATTTGGTAATGAAATGGTCAATTTTAATTTCAGCTGTCCTGCAAACCTCCTGGAGAAGAAATTGCCCACAGTTCAACTCTGGCGATCCTGAACAAGCTCTCAAACTACTCATGGGACGCAAAGGCAGTTCTGACTCTCGCAGCTTTCGCTTTGGAATACGGAGAATTCTGGCACCTCGCTCAGCTTCAACAATCCGACCACCTTGCCAAATCTCTGGCTATTTTGAAACGAGTGCCTTTTCTTCTCAAACCTGCTGATCTACAAAAAAGAAGGCAAGCCGTCGTTGAGCTCAGTGGCCTTATCAAAGCCACTCTGCAAGTCATCGAGATCATCTTCGAGCTCGAGAAACTCACTACCTATGATCCAAAAGATGTTCCTGGTTTGACTATTGCTATGGATCATATACCTGTTGACGTTTTCTGGGCTATCATTACCACTGTGGCCTGTGCCACTAAGATCACTATTCTCACTAGTGAAGAGTATGTTCTTTAATTTTTAGTATTTTACCGCATTTTTTTTTTGTTTTAAGTTCCTGGATTATTTCTATTAAATTACCATCCATTTCAAAAGCTTGGATTGATTATGAGGAAGAGTGCTATTGCTGTTGCAGGGACAAGCCTCATGATTTATCCCCTTATGCTCAGAGAATCCATTACATCCTCAACAAGCTTAAGATTCAATTGATTATTTGCAAGAAACAAATTGGTGGGTTTTGATTATTGGTTATTGATTATTCGTATGGAAGATGGGTTTTTCTTGTTTACTTAGTTTTTGAAGTGAATAATTTTTTCTTCGTTGATTGTGATGCAGAGGAGGCAGAGACTTATAAGAGAATTAAGAAACTTTTCCATACCCCCACTGAAATTATGGAAGTTTTCAAAGCCCTGATCTTTACCAAGGATAAAGTGCAGCCTATCATTGATGGTTCTACTAACAAGACGGTTCGTTCTGTTTCCACTTTCACATTCCTTTTTTTTTTTTTTCAGTGGTCATTTTCTTTGTGGGGTTTGTAGAAAATGAAAGGAAAATAAAAACAAATAAACATGATAAGATAAAGAGCAATATAAAATGCACCTAGTACCTTGTTCTGTTTCTAAAAGTCAAAGGATTAGAAACAAAAAAGCAGAAAACTTATAAATATCCATGTCATTTGTTACATTTTTACTTTTTTGGCATGTTTTTGAATACTAGTTTATCCGACTCAATCACTAAGCTAATTAAAAAAAGTTATACTGATGCCTTGTTCAAGTTAGAGTGGCAATCAAAATTCACAAATTAACTTTTGTTCAAATTTGCCATATATACCAGGTTACTCTAGATGTCCTGAGGAGGAAATATGTGTTGCTCTTCATTTCGAGCCTAGAAATCACCGATGAGGATATTAACATTCTCAAACCAATTTACGAAGCCACCAAGAAAGACAACCAGTACAGCATTGTTTGGATCCCCATTGTAGAGCACTGGACTGATGAACTCAGAAAGAAGTTCGAAATCATTCGGGTAAAGATGCCATGGTATGTTGTTCAATACTTTTCTCCAATAGCAGGAATCAGATTCATCAAAGAAGAGTGGCACTTTAAAGGTAAGCCTATAGTGGTGGTGGCAAATCCACAAGGAAAGGTTGAAAATCCAAATGCTTTACACGCAATTCGCCTATATGGAATGAAAGCCTTTCCTTTCAATAAGACCAAAATCGAAGTTGTTTCGAAAGATAGCGATTGGGTCGGTTCCGTTGTCACCAAGATTGACCCTGCTATTGCAACCTGGGTAAGATTATGCATATGCATTTCATCAGTTTGTTAAAATGCACATGTAATATTGAGTTTTTACACTGAAATTCGATTTACACGTACAGATCAAAGAAGACAAATACATTTTCTTCTATGGAGGAAAGGACAATGATTGGATCCAACAGTTCACAAAGAGAGCACAAGTCCTTGTTAATGATCCAGTTCTCAAGGAAGCCAAGATCAACATTGAGTTATATGGTGTTGGAAAGAGCAGCAAAGGAGGAGAAGATTTTGGTATGATAGGGAGTTTTTGGACAGGCATTGAGAGCTTGTTCTTCACCAAGATTCACCATCAGCAGGTTGACCCTGTAACTAAGGAAGTTCAGAAGCTGCTTTCCTATAAGAACGAGAGCGGTTGGGCATTTCTGAGCAAAGGGTCTTCGGTGGTTGTCACTGGTCATGGATTCACAATCTTGAGGGTTGTGGATGAATTTGAGAAATGGAAGGATCAGATCAAAGAGAAAGGGTTCGAGATTGCTTTCAAAGAGTACCATAACAAGGTCCTTGCTGTTGTTCGCCATTGCAGCCGGCTTGATATCCCAACCGAAGCAGGAAAGGTTCCGGAGACAATGCAATGCCCTGAGTGTCCTCGTGTCATGGAGACTTTCATCAGCTATAAGTGTTGCCACGTTGATGGTCCTCTCAAAGCACACCATTGATGGATGTATGTTTTAAAGGGAAATGTGGCTCTCTCTCTTTCTAAGTTAATTACTCACGGCTAAATGGGCATTTTATGATACATACATACATATATATATATATATATATATATATATATATATATGCCAGTACTAAGAGCTAAAGTAAAGTGGTGGTTATGTTTGTGTTTGTGTTTGTTCAGTGATAACATTACTTGGCTGGAATAAGTTTGCAATCTTTCATTGTGTTGGTAATGAGAGATTGCCAATAAATTGTTGTGTGTGTTCGTGGCAGTGTATGTTTCTTTGTTTTACCATTGGGAAACTGTGTGTCAATATCTTCTACCTACTTATTTATGAAAACTTTGCTGGTGGTTTTTCTACATTGGCTTTGGCTTGAAGTTCTCTTTTGTTTTTCTATAGCCTCAGGTTTTATGTATTATATATATTAGTTTTCGTGTTCTGTCTCTTTTTTTGAAGACAATTAGGCAGGAAAATATAATTCTGGCGGACACTTCCTTCTCCAACAATGATTGTGAATTCTAATCCTCATACGTGAATATAAAATAAAATAAATAATAATAATAATAATAATAAAATAGCAAAATGGAACGTAAACGGGTTTGCTTGTAATTTCTTGGGATTTTTAAATTTACGTTTTGACTTTATAGGCTACGATTGAATTTCACAGAGGGCTGTGCAAACCATGATTGGTTGCAATTTAACAAAAAATTTCAAAATGATTAACTACCTGCCAAATAAATAAAAAAGTAGAATAGAAAATTAAAATTCTATATATATCAGCATCGCTATTATTGAGTCTGGACTCCGCTGCCACGGAATTGTCAAGTAAATACTAATTACTCAACATCTACCATAAACTGTTTTTTTTTTGGTGAATACCATAAACTATTGTTGAGTTATATATATATATTATCTAATTAATATTTACTTGGTAGCTAGTGTAAAAAACCCTTAAGACCTTTTAGGTTTGGGCTCCGTCGGTGTGCCTCGTATTTTCTTTTCCGTTTGTTTGGCTAGTTGCTTTCTTCTCTTTCTTCAGGCCAATTGCTATAATTTTGCTTGTTGACATTTTCAGCAAAAGAAAAAGAAAAGAAAATATCCTGGCTCTGTTTGTTTGACTGGATAAGGGAGGGAATTGGATTTTTATATCCGGTCTCTTCTCTTATCCGGTGTTTGGTGGTAGCATCAGAACTTGATTTTTTAATTCGGTGTCTTATCCAATCTGGTGCCTTACACTAAATTCTAATTAGACTCATATGATTAGAAGAGCCAGACTCGAATTTCTCCAAATCGCGACTACATCGGCAATCCTTCGCCTTGTTCCAAATCGTGACTTGCGATTCCCTCTGTTCTAAACTTTTCCAATCTTTTGAATCGATCTGCGATGTCTCGTTCTTACCTTCCAAAGATGAAATCCATGTTTTTTTTTTACAGATTTTATTCAATCTCTAGATAAAATTTACATATATTTACATCGCATATGGGTTTTTCTAGTGTTGAAGTTGTTTAGGCTTCCTTTTTGAAAATTTTGAAAAGAATTAGTTTGATGCTCTGCCGTTTTTGATGTTGAAGGGATTTTCAAAAAATTTGGTAGAAAGTTGATTGAATAATGATTTTGTCATTGATTAGTTAGTCATTCAATAATTTGTTGATAATTTGACAGATTTGTGTGGATAATAGTTTTTTTTTGGTAAAAAGCAATGCTATATTAAATCACAAAAAGCCTCAGCTAAGAGGATAATTACAAAATGAACCCCTCTGACAGGTCCAAGTATAAAACCTGAGCCACTTGAGAGGTGATGGGATGCAATTTATATATATTTATATACCTTAATATTTGATTTGAGCATGTTTTATTCACTTAAAATGGATTAATTTATATTTTTTTATGTTTTAGGTGGATTTGAGCTTAAAGTGATGAAAAATGAAGAAACAGTGGCAAAATCGTAATTAAACAGAAAAACTGAAGAAGCAGTGGCAAAACCGTAATTAACTGGACGTTGGCAGCAAGGTAGTGCAACCCAGGTGCAGTGCCCAGGCGCCTGGATGGGCGCGAAGTTGGTCCGTTTAGGCAAGTTTTTGTGTGTTTTGTAACCCTAGGTTTTTAGTTTAAATAGATTTAAGTTATCTTGTAATAGGATAGCCGTTTTGAGAGCAAAAACAACAAAGAAAAGAGATTTCTAACAATTATGAGGAGCTAAATCTCTCTTTTGGGTAAGAGTATTGTTCATTGCTAAAGTACAAGGTGTGAGACATTGTTTATAAGTTTTAATTCAATTATAATTATTCAATTTGTGTTCTTCCAATTTATTTGTTTATTATTCAATTCTCTTTAATTATAATTTGGATCCGTTATAATTATTTGTGGATTGGGTATTTGCTAATTAGGAATTCAATCGTATTGAATGTTCTATGTTTAGTAGCACTTTGATTTTAATAATTGCATGCTAAGCTTTTGTTAATTTATTAGGAGAATGCATAATAGATTAAAGTTTTACAACGTTTGTAGAACTTGTTTATTGTTGGTTGCTATTGTTCTTAATGCTGTTATGATTTGATTTAGATCATGTTGGTTTAGATATTTCAGGATTAGGATTAATTTATGATCGTATCTGAATTAATTAATTGTGAGAGTTTGAATAAAATTGGCCGTGCTATTTTATTCAATCCAACATTGAATGATTATTTTTGGATATATTTTTGTCTGTGATCACCTGTTCTTTAGCAATTGAAGATACTCTGACCCAAGGTTTTCTCCTATTGTTATTTTCGGTATTTATTAAATTGTTTTCTTTAATAATTGAACTTTCCAACATAAAATCCCCCTTTTGTCTTTTTAATTTTACTTTAATTGGAATAGATTGAGTTTGATTATCAGTCTCTGTAGAATCGACCTGAACTTACCGCTACTACGGTAGTGTTTGAATTCAGTAATTAATTTTGGTGTTTACAACACGCATCAAGAGGGGAGATCCTCCTCAGAGGATGAATCAAAATACATATCCAAGTTTCTATTGAGGAAAATTTTAGCCACTAAATCAGTAACCCCATTAGAAGTCCTACCATTCCAAAAGAAGCTCCAATTGTGCATGCTGCATTTATCTTTTATCCAGAGCACTCCTAAACCCTATCCCAATTAACTTGGATCAGCACTAGCATTGATCTCTTTTATAATGCTAGCTGAATCAGAGGACCAAATAACCTCTCGCCATTCTTCACCTTCAACAATATCCGAAGCCCAGATCAGCGCCTCCAGCTCTGCCACCAAAATCGACGAGCAATCCATCACCTTCGATTGGATCATAACTAGCTCCCCCACTTCGTTTCTAACCACCATGCTAAAACTAGCTCTGCCATTTTTAAAAGAAGCATCCGTGTTGATTTTTAACCATCCAGTTGAGGGAGGGCACCATCGCTCCATCTTCTCCTCTCTTTGAGCTCTAGCAGCTGGACATTCCTTGAAAATATGAATCAACGTTTCCTCTTCTACCCCTCAAGTACTATAGCTAGCATCTCCTCTGATTCTTCGAGTAATCACATCTCTAAAAGGAAGCACCCCTGAGAGGGCTCTCCAAAGAAACATCTTGAACCTTGGATGTAAATTAGACTTCCAAATTTTCCCCCAAAGTCCCAAACCTTCCCTTTGAGAGTCTAAAGTGTTAACTTCAAAGCAGCTTCCCACCGAGAATTCTCCGGCTTTGTTCCCCCTCCACATAAGTTTATCAACAAAACCATCATTTGGCCCTCTCACACTCAAGATGCCATTTGCCATATTCTTTGTGAACATGTTCCTCACCAGATCTTCATTCGATCCTCCCCCATCCTCATCTTCCAAATCAGCCACCGTGTTAATCCTGCTCTGAATCACTCCTTCACTTGGGCGAGGGATTTTTCCGTCCAAACTCGGGATCCACGGATCACTCCAAGCCTTTATATTACTTCAATTTTCCAATTGGAAGCAAGCCCCTTTCATGTTCCACCGTCTTGCATTCAGCAATCCCCTCCACACGAAAGATGATCTCGGTTTCCAGACATGTTGGAAAAATGACTGCCTTGGAGGTACTTGGCCCTTAGAATTTGAGACCAAAGTGCATCAGATTTTGAGGCCAAATTCCAAGCCAATTTGGCTAATAGGGCCATATTAAAGTCCGCAAACAGTCTAGGTTTGCAAATGTCATCCCAAGCCTTGAGTGCTATAAATTTGCCACCCCTTGAACTCGATGACCACCAGAAATTTTTGACCAACTTATCCAAGGCCTTACAAACATTATTAGGGACTTGATATGTAGCCATAGTATATGTGGGAATGGCTTGAATAACAGATTTGATTAGCACTGCTTTCTCAGCTTTTGAAAGCAGATTCCTACTCCATCCTTCAAGCCTCTTTTGAACATTCTCCTTAAGATGTCCGAAATCCTTTGTTTTATTTCGTCCCATAATGAAGGCATTGCCCAAATACATTGAAGAACTTTCCATGTCTTTAAAACCTGTGGACACCAAAATTTCCTTTCTATATTTCCTCCCAGTGCAGCTCGAAAAGAAAATACTTGACTTATCACCATTAGCCTCCTGCTCGGACCAAGAGCAGTAAGTATCAAAACATTTTCTGAAGGCTTCTACTTCTTTTTTGTCCACCCGAGCCATGACCAAAAGATCATCAGGGTAAAGAAGATGAGATACCGCTGGTGCGTTCCTGTCCACTTTGATACCATGTATCCTCCTTTCCCTTTCCTCCTTACCCAACAGTCTTGATAAGACTTCTGAACTAAGTATAAACAATAAAGGGGAGACCAGGTCCCCTTGGCGAAGCCCCCGACTTGGCTTAATATTCTCAGAAATGTTTTCATTTAACAGCAAACTGAAAGTGATCGAATTAATGCAGCTGCGAATCATATGCTGAAAATGCGAACTGAATCCCCAAGCCTTGAGCACTCGAGTTAAGAAGGTCCATTCTATATGGTCATAGGCCTTTTTCATCTTGTCTATAAGTAAGATGGTGCACAATTCACCCAAAAAAAAAAGTTTGGATGGTGCAAAAGAAAAATAAATAAATAAGTTTTCTCATAGATCAATCTTATGTGGAACCCTTAAATTTACGATAGTATATGATTCAGGTGTAACAATGTTTTGTCTTCTAATTTTTTGGCAATTTCTGATCAGGCTGTTTATTTCTTATTGGTTGAATTGCAGACTCACACATATTGAAAGTAAAATTCTGGAAAAACAGAGCTGGAGTTGGACATATAAAATAATACTCCTTTCATTTTCACTTTTCACACAAACTTTTAGAGCGTAGAAAAACTATTCTCAATTTCAGTTTTTTATTATATTAGTTCGTGTAAATAAATATATTTTTTTTAGTAATAGTGCGAACAAGATTTTTTTTTTTGGTGGTAGGGTAATAAGTTTTCTAAACATACAAAAATTCAATACAGAAATATATTAACTGGGTGACCTACCGCTGTGTAAATTTCAATTTCATGACGTTCTCGGCCAAAAAAAAAATTTCATGACAGTTATTCTTTTTCTTTTCTGTTTTAGATTTTTTTTTTGGTGAATTTTCTGTTTTAGAATTATATAATCAATGGTATAATTTGTGTTTACCAAAAAAAAAATGGTATAATATGTACATTTTTTTTTAAGGAAACATGTACATTTGAATCAGCTTATTCAGTAGTTTTATTTTAACTGAGGAAAAAAACTTACATATAATGGTTAGGATCATATTATTTATTACGATTACTCAATCACATGTTCTATAATTTTAATTATTGCCCCAAAAAAGATAAAAGAAGTGGGACCAAAACATCGACCACCTAACGTTTATCATTTCCAGTCTTTTGATGATGAGGGCCACCAGCATTTCCTTTTGATGCCAATCTTTTCCACGCAGAGAATCCAAGAATACAAATTTCCCAAAATTGAGATAAAGACCAGAACGTCGTCGTTGCAGGGTCACTATCAATTGTACGGAATTAGTACACAACAAAGCGTGACCGAGCCACACCACACATGACTGACGTCGGCCATCAAACAATAGACAATGTCACTTTTAACCTCTGCTTTAGTGCAGAGACCACGAGTGAGGTGGCACTCAATATTTTTTCCTAGTGTCTTTTTCAACTGGAATTATTGCCCTCCCATCAAATGGCCTTGGCCAGTGTTCCCAGGCTTTTCTTGCAATTTCTTCTCGATAACTTGGACCAGCTTCTGTGTTTATTTATAGTTGGTTTGGGAACGTCTCTTAAATTGTGTATTGAATTATATTTATATCAATTTTTTTATTCGAATTTAACATCTTAAATTTTTATATATTCAACTGTATTTATGTAGTATTTTATTAATATTAATAAAATCTAATAATATATGTTTTATTTTTTGTTTAGATAAATATATGTTCAAATAAAAAAATTAAATATTTTATAAAAAATTAGCATATTAAAATTTTATATGATATTAAATTGTAAATTTTAAATAATTTAAAATATCATAAATTAAAACTATAATAATAAATATGTAATATTATTTTTAATTTAAAAATATTTAAAATATTACAAATTAAATTCAATAAAAATATTTTTTTCAGTTCTCAAATTATTTTATTATATTGCATATTTTTCAATGTAGTCAAATTAAGCCACGTGTTAAATTTGACATTTTTCAAAAAGTTATTCCACTCAACTTTTTGCTAAAGAACAAAAAAATCTATGGTAGCAGCATCATAGATGCATAAATTAAATTAAATTCAAGCATTTTTTTAATTTATTAAGAGTTTATATTGAATTTTTTTTTTCTTCATGCAATAATAACAGAAATTAGCAATTAAATTCAGATAAAATTATCAAAATTCAAACTTCAATTTTAATTTACAAATATAAAAACTCAGTTAGTTATCACTAGCTACACTGTCGAATGCTGTTATTCTACTCAACTGCTCTCAAACTAGTATGTCCCACTAATAAGCGTCAAGATAAGAATCACAAGTAAATTTCCTCTCTCTCGCGCCTACTCTACCTAGTACACAATTATAATTTAAATATTACAAAAAAATCAGATGATCATTATATATTGATTCTCAGAAAAAATTATATGACATGATATTTTTGTGCCTTGAAAATATATGGTGCAGACCACCCAAATTTTGTATTTACAAATACGCCATTTTTGTGTAAAATTTAATAAACTTATAAAGGATGCAGTTGCTTTTCTAAAAATCTGGCGAATAATTTTATAATTATCCTAAATTTTAAAGGATATAATTTAATTAATTTTTTGCACGCTGAAAAAAAAATGTAAAAAGAAAATGCTAAGAAATTTTTTGGAGGGGAATTTAACTTTTTATTTTTTCTTTCAGGAAAAAAAGTTGTTTTTGCATTAAATTCGATTAATTTAGATTACAAATGTCAAACAATTAGGTAGGCGTTAGGAGCTATACCCATACATTTATTGAAACTAAATGTTTTTCACGTGACACTTCAAGATGGTTATCTTGTATCAAAGATCAAACTGTGTGGTTTAAAATGGGATTGCTGGCAAGTCTTTGGGAATCGTTTGCTGGCCCGCTTCTCTTCTAATCCGACATTTATGTCTTGGACTGGTCTATATAATAGCATTATGAACAAGTAAAGGGGCTGTAGTTTTTTAACATAACCAAATGGAGGGTACCCAACACTTCAGCTTGTTAACAATGTCGGATGACAAAATCATGGAGTTGATCTATGCAACCCATGTTGTTCATGGCGTTGAAAATTTTGATGTTGGTTCTCTCCTCGTTCATGTCCAATCCATCCTTAATGGTGCAACCCAAATTGTTGATAATGCTATCCAGGTATAATATATTTATGCAAACTCATAAATTTTGTTCAATCATTTTCTTTTTCTTCTTAAAGGGTAGTCAACAAACATGGAAACAAAAGTCACTTTGAGAGTTTATTTAATTTTTTTTGTCTTTAGAATTTCTCTCTTGAAGCTAATTAAGTTACTGCATCTTATGGTTGCAGGGTTGGGATGCAAATCTGGAATACATAGACGAGAATAAGAAGCTTAATGCCAATTTCAGTTCCCCATTTTGCACGCTAAAGCAAATTACTTGCGAGGTATTAATAGGACAAAGTAAACATTTTAATAATATATAACATTTATAGATCTCTGTGACAGACTACTCTGAAAACTGTTTTCCATTCTTTCTGTTTGAAAAAAATCCCCACCCAGTTTCTGAGATTAGTTTACATTGGCTGTGTGAATGTAAAACTTCAGCTGTCATGCAAGGCAGTACCAGGTGAAGAAATTGCCCACAAAACAACTCTTTCAATATTCAACAAGCTTTCAAGCTATTCCTGGGAGGCAAAGGCAGTGCTGACTCTAGCTGCTTTTGCTTTAGAGTATGGAGAATTCTGGCTGCTTTCAGAGATTCACCAATCTGACCAACTTGCCAAATCATTGGCGGTTCTGAAGCGAGTTTCTGTTTTCAAAAAGCCCTCAGCTCTGCAGAAACATGGAAAAGCTCTGTTTGAAATTAACAGCCTTATTAAGGTCACTTTGCAAGTGATTGAATGTATCTTTGAGTTGGAGAAACTCTCTCATTTGAGTTCAAAGGAAGTTCCTGCTCTGTCATCAGCAAAACATCGTATCCCAGCTGGTGTTTACTGGGCTATTATAGCTGTTGTTGCTTCTGCAACTAAAATCAATCTCCTTACCAGCAATAATGAGCAAGTTTCTTGCCCTTAATTTGGCTCTGTTTGATATCTATGTCAAAACCCTCTAGATAGTGTTTTGTCCTTGATTAAGTCTTGGTTGCACAAAGTTGTATGCTTAATTTCTTAATCTTTAGATTTCTTAAGGCTTGCTAATAAAGCATTTGGTTAAGTTGCAGAACACACTGTTTTTACATCTTAAAGTAGATATTTTTCTAATTATTTTAGCCTTATATTTCAGGGGTCATGAACAGGATCTTTCAGTTTATGCTTATAGACTCCATTACATCCTCAACGATCTTAACAGGCAGCTACTAATTTGCAAAAAACAAATAGATTACCAACTTCCATCTCCCTTGTAAGGAAGCAACTTGATTATTACATTTGTGTTGTGCATATGGAATTAATTGTTCACCATCTTCAATTGAGATCTAAAGCTATTTTGTTTATGCAGCAGAGGCAGAGGCTTATAGGAGGCTCAAAAAATCTTTCCGAACCCTTAATTATGGATGTGACGTAAGGGGCTGGTTTTTGCTGAAGATGGAAAACTCTGCAGTTTAAATTAAACTCTTTTACTTATTACCAGGAAAAAAAAACACTCTTTTACTGCAAAAGTAGAGTATTTGATGTGGATGGTGAAAAATTATCTTATGTAGTACTAATTTGATTTAATTTGCTGGTAAGTATGAAAAAAGTAAATATTATATTTCTTTAGTGTATTTTTCTATCTTTCGTCTGATTTATTAGCTTTTGATTGATTAACTTTGATTGATTTAGAAGGATTCAAAACCTTCTCTACCATCCCTTCCTCCTCTTTCTCTTCAACTTTGAAAAATTATCAGGTTGTCTTTTCTATACATAATTTTTATAAAAAAGAATATGAAAACAAATACTAAGGTGTAATTTGGTAACATGCTTAGTTTTAAGTTTGTCGTTTTATTTTTTCTAATATTTAATTATGCATAATTTGTTTATGTCAAATGTGAGCTAATAGTAGTCACAGTGTGTTAAACATTTTAAATAATTATAAATTTTAAAAAAATAAAATTGAAATCGTGCTCAATTTGGTATTAATTTTTTTTTTAATTTTATAGCTAATTTAGATGCTTAATAAACTCTAATTACCACTAATAAACATTTGACATAAGTAAATTATACACAATAAAGTAAAAAAGAAAAAAATTAGGAACCTAAAACTTAAAACCAACTACGGCAACTAAGATGTTGGATTTTAAAGATACAAATATATTAGAGTCTTATGGATATAATTTGGGATCTTAATAATTGGACAATCCAAGTATATTATAAGGCAGCCTTTGTTGAAAGAGCTTTGTCTGATTGCCGGCCAAAGACTGCATAAAACATTCGGCATGAATTGGAATCATGTGCATGTTGTGCTTCCTTAAAATAATTTATTTCGATTCTTTCTAGGAATCAAAAGTTCCTCCCAGAAAAATAATAATCTCAGTGGCCAGATTAATAAGCCAAGCATATCAGGAGCACATTATAAGAAAATATTGCAAGTATCAAACATGAGCTCCAGTAAAATTGAAGATGCTAGTAGAGAAGAGGCAAGCTTAGGTAATCCAACAGAGATAATCACAGGCCTAGATGCTGCTCTGTATAATGCTGCAGTAAAAGGAGAAATTCAACCTTTCAAGGATAAGGCAGAGCAGCTTCACCTCCTATTGACACCGACCAAGAACACCGTCCTCCACATCCACATCATGTCTATAACTAGAGAGTCAAATGGATCGCTTAGCTACGTCGAAAATATCCTAAAATTAAACTCATTGCTACTGAGGCAGGTGAATAGCTTTGGCGACGCCCCGTTGCACATTGCAGCAAGGCTTGGCCACTTCAACATGACAAGATTTCTTGTCCAATATGCAAAGTCCTTCTATGTGGAGATTGATAGTGAAGAAGAACGGGCACGCATTTTGCTGCAGATGACAAACGATGGAAAGGACACAGCTCTTCACGAGGCGGTTCGATATGATCATGTTTATGTGGTGAATTTTTTACTTTGTGAAGATGGTGATTTTCCATACTCTTCCAATGCTGCTGGTGAGACTCCACTTTACTTGGCTGCTGAAAGAGGGAATGCTTTCTTGGTTTCTCATATACTGGAATTGTGCACATCACCTGCTCATGGCGGTCCTAATGGAAGAACAGCTCTTCATGCTGCAGTACTTTATAACAATGAAGGTTGGTAACTAATGGTAAACCAGGACTAAATTCTTCAGCATCCTGTGAGAATTACAGAATAATAATCTAATCATAGAAAAATTAAATTAATTTAGAGCCTCTTATGTACAATTTCTAAGTTCTTTTAATTTTCTTTTGGAGTGTGAATGTTTTGCTTATTATATCTTAACAATTAGACATATATGTGAATTCTTGTAGAGATGGCACAGAAAATGCTAGACAAAAAGGGAGCTGTCATCATAAAAGAAGCGGACAACCAAGGGTGGATTCCATTGCACTATGCTGCCTGCTTTGGTTATCATAGAATGGTAAAAATGTTGCTACAATTTGATATATCTATGGCGTATGTTGCGGACAAAAACGGGAAGAGGACGGCTCTTCATATTGCAGTCAGCAAGGGTCATATAAACACCATAAAAGTGATTGTTAATATTTGTCCAGATTGTAGTGAAATGGTTGACAACAGAGGCAGGAATGTTTTCCATTTTGCAGTTGCAAGCAATAGTGACAGAGTTGTGAGTGTCCTGCTCGAGTTTCCTTGTCTTCGCAACCTTTTAAACCAGAAAGATAAGGATGGAAATACACCTCTTCATGGAATTGCTTCTTCTCATAGCACTATTTATTGTCTCATAGACAATAATAGAGTCGATAAGATGGCCTTCAACAGCGAGAACCTCAGTGCTCTAGACCTTGTTTTAAAAAGTGAAGATAAATTGGTGAAGGTACATATATTCTCAATCCCATTAGTTGCAAACTAACAAGAAAGTATACACAATTTAGAACAAGTTCCTGTTGTCTTCTTTCCTTATTATCCTTGGTAGAATGCTTAGTCCCAAACATGGCATAAGCAAATTTTCTAATGAAAGAAATTTGACTGGAGACTATTTGGCCATTTGTAGCTGATCAATTTTGTTTAGTATAAGATTCTAAATTAACAATACTAATTATCTTACAGAGACAAGTTGTAAAGCAATTGGAAAAGTTTGGAGCTAGACGGGGTTTTCGTTCAATTATCCACAAAGAAGATTGTGAGGAGACTAGAAATCAGAAGGAACACAAAAGTCTAATCACTGAAACTGAAAAATCCCAAGAATCCCATTTGATAGTAGCCGCGCTTATATCAACTGCGACATTTGCAGCAGGCTTCGCCATGCCTGGTGGATACAATGGCAATTCAATTCTAACAAAAAAACCAGCTTTCCAAGCATTTATGATTACAAACACAGCAGCCATGGTACTCTCCATCTCTGCTGTACTCATCCACCTTAGCTTGGCACTACACAAGGACAAGACAATGCACCTTGTGCATTTTGGAATGGCCTATTTGCTCATTCTATTTGCATTGGGAGCGATGGTGATTGCTTTTGCAACAGGCACATATGCTGCGTTAGAAAACTCCCCAGGGCTAGCCATCACAACTTGTATCATTGTCTGCTTCTTCTTCCTCCTTTACTTCCGCGAATTAAAGTATAGGACCGGCAGCGCCATTAAAGAATATGTACAAAAAAACGTTTACAAGGTTGCCCCAGATGCTTGGATATAAGCATAACTGTTCCAGTACTATTTTGAGACTTAATGGTATTTTGTTAATGTAGTAGAAGAAGAGGCTTACAGAGGCAGAGGTTACTATTAGATTGTGGCATTTTTAGAGTAGGCATTGTTGATGATTTTTTTGTTTAATGTATTTGTGATTAACATGGTGTAAGGTTACTCATAGTTGAAGTAACTAAATTGTTGTGTTAGTTTAGTTTAGAGTTGGTTAGTTTGGTTGTGATAAAACCACTAAAATTGTGGGGTATTTTGTAGTAAGATATGGCTGAATTGGGGTGACATTATGCAAGCTACATGGTGAAAAGTGAAAGAGTGGCTGGACAGTGGTTAGGTAGATGCAACATGATTCCTACTGTTCATAGAATATTGCTTTTGTGTATTTATATTTTCTTTGTTAGCTTGTAATTGTTGAAGAACCGGTTGTATGAAAATGCTGGAAAATTTTCCAGACTTTTTAGCGTTCTTCCCTTCTTCTTCCTTCCTTCTTCATTTTTTTAACTCTCAGCCAAATTCTAACATGGTATGAAAGCATTGAATGATCTTTGTGAGGACTTGTGAGTGTGAGATCTTGAGGGTAAAGCTTGCTCAAAGTTGAGGCAAGATTGTTGAGAGAAAACCCAAGAGTTGAGAGAAGCAAAAATCAATTTTCTATTTTCAGAGTTGTCATGGCTTCATCACAAGTTGTTGTTTGGATCTTCAAGGTGAAATATTTCCTTATCAATTTTCTAGAGAAGCGCCTTGTGTCACAAGGAGGAAATGAAGTTGTTTCATCACCCAAGAGAGAAAAGGCTGTGCTTTAGAAAATGAAAGATCTAGATGTGAGGGGGAGAAGAAGAAGAATAATGAGTTGGATGCCTCAAAAGGTTCGGTTAAACATAAGCTTTGTCATGAAGAGCTTGGTCATGTTGTGTACATTTCTTGTAGGCAAGAGGATGCTTCCAAAGTTGATGAAAGAGGGAAGACATCAAAGGGTCATGTTAGAAGACTTGTTATACCACAAAGGACCAAGAAAGAGTTGAGATGACAAGCTTATGAACATGAGAAGGCATTGAACAAAATGAGCTTTTTTTTAGGATTGTGAAAGTAATGGAGGAGCTACAAGGAGGAGAAACCTTACGTGGTAGCTTGTTAATTATGGTAAAAATCCAATTTTTAAATTTGTGTTAGCAAGTGAACAAATTTGAGAAGTTTCATGGAGATATTGCTGTCAAAGAGGCTCCAAAAGTTAGTGGAAATTCATTTGTTTGTGGGCATGGTTCTTCCATGCAAATCAATGAAGATGTATTGAAGAAAAGAAGGCATGAAGCCTTGGTAAATTTGTGTGGAAAGTGACTGGACAGAAGCCAGCAGGAAAATTAGTTTTTTTTTATTCGATTGTGACCTTAAAAATGCCAAGAGGAGTGTTAGATTGTGGCATTTTTAGAGTAGACATTGTTGATGATTTTTGTGTTTAATGTATTTGTGATTAACATGGTGTAAGGTTACTCATAGTTGAAGTAACTAAATTGTTATGTTAGTTTAGTTTAGAGTTGGTTAGTTTGGTTGTGATAAAACTACTAAAAATGTGGGATATTTTATATTAAGGTATGGCTGAATTAGGGTGGCATTATGCTACATGGTGAAAGAGTGGCTGGACAGTAGTTAGGTAGATGCAACATATTTCCTACTGTTCATACAATATTGTTTTTGTGTATTTATATTTTCTTTGTTAGCTTATAATGGTTGAAGAACTGGTTGTATAAAAATGCTAGAAAAAATTTCAGACTTTTTAATATTCTTCCCTTCTTCTTTCCTTTCTCATTTTTTTAACTCTCGAGCAAATTCTAACAGTTACTAAATTTTCTTAATTAAGTTGATAAGAATGTAAATGTAAATGCAAGTTATAATTGTTTAGTTGATTTTTTTCTTTCATTCGTCTTGTTTTATTCATTTTTGGAGGGATTAATTAGAAGGATTCGAAACACTCTTTACTATTCCTTCCTCCTTTCTCTCTCCAGCCAAAAAATGCAGTTACTCTCCAACTGCCTCTTTTTCTTCCAATCCATTCTTTCTAACAAAGACAAAAACAAATAGTCTAATATATAGCGGGCTTGCAGTTTGCTACCAATGACTCCACTTGTTTATAAAGACTTGGTTGCAATTGACTAAAAAGTTTGAGAGTTCACTTTTGTTCGATTATTATTAGAACTTTGAAACAGTGTCCAAGTTGCTAAAATGTCAGTGGTTCTAGAAAGGCTGCAACTAGTCCCTCAGAGCAAATAATATAATAAAAATAATAAAAGCCTTTCTTCTTCGAAACTCTTTAATTTCAAATTACTGCCCTGATATTTTTCAAAATTATTAGATGTAAAGTCCAAGGATTCTTTCTCATGACATGGAAAAGAAAATATAATAAAATAAAAATGAAAATATCATATGGTAATGTAGTGATCTTTTATGTTTATTCTTTCTATCTAATTGTGTGTAATTTGTTTAACTTATATTGTTTGTTAGCTAATTAAAATTTGTTCGACATCTTAATTAAATAAATAAAACATAAACACCAAATTAATTGAAATTGTGTTGATTTTTTTTTTCAATTTTATATTTAATTGAGATGTCTAATAAACTTTTAACTACTACTAACAAATATAACAAATATATGGTAAACAAACTATATACAATATGACAGAAGAACAAAAAAAAAATTTGAAGTTACCAAATAGCACCAAGGTGCCATCTTTCCAAATGGAATTCTTAAATCTTAACCAAGTGACACATTCTTTACTTTGTCATGTATTGCCCATTAATTATGTACGCAGAGAAGGTAAAATATGTAACAAATATTTATTATATTATTTTGTATCTCTTTTAATTATCTTGCACAATGTAAGTTCAATGATCTACAATCATGTTTAACACCATATGATAATAAAATAAAACATATAAATGTTAAATATATATATATACACACCGTAACAGGCTAATGATTTATGATATCATATTATCCATATATATATATAAAATATTAAATATTAAATATAAAAAATATAAAAAAATTATGCAACGTTAACCTTTTAACGAAAATTAAGTACAGCGTTAATTTGGCCGGTGTGCTATAAGTTTGAATTAGTTATATTAGAAAGCAAATAAATAATCTTGCTTTAAATTAAGCATTAATACTAATAAATTATAAATTAATGATTCATTTTACTAATAAATTGTAAATTAGGGATTCACTTTGTGCTTCAATCTCTTTTACGCCTGTCATTGGGGAAAATAAAAATAAAATAAAATAAAAAAATTTGGACATAAGAGATGCTTTCGTGTTTATTTANAATAAAATAAAATAAAAAATTTGGACATAAGAGATGCTTTCGTGTTTATTTAGTTTTTCTTTTCAATATATAACTGGAAAGCAAAGTATTTGGATTCGAACTGTGGACCATATTTCTCAGACAAATTAAACATATCTTACTGCACAAAAAATGAAGCTTTCGTTCCAAACTTCGATTACTAATGATTGATTTAGCGAAAGACACTTCGTCCAGAAAAATAACATTAATTTGTCCGTCAAAGAGATGATATTCTACTCATTACAACCTTCTGAAATACTAGCAGCTTCTAACTCTAATCCAGAGCATACAAACACTTGAAGAGCAACATTGAGTCATCAACAATTTTCATTCAAAAAGTACAGCTATATTAACATCTTTTAACGTCAAAGTGTAGCAAAAGGGAATTTTACTAAGCAATTGGTCCAAGATAATCACCATCCAGACTGACCAACGCCTGAAATTCTCTATCTGCTTCAAGCCACTTAGTCCCAATGACGATAAAACGAACCACCACATCCTTTCCAATCTTGGAAGACTTGTCATTCAAGAATAAAGGATTCTCCCCTGGCATATGTTGATAATCTGGCATTTTCAGAGAAGAAAGGTAGATATTTTCAACAGGTCCACATCGCAAGAGAACTCCATGCTTCAACACCTTGTGAACAACCCCTTCCAGGATCTCTCCCCTGTAAAGCTTGAAGGTGACGCCACTGAAAACCACTGGAAACATCACATCCCCTGTATTCTGCCTGACTTTTCCCTCCCCTACCTTCTCTAGAGTCGTGACTGCAAGGAAATATCCAAGATCTTTAGTTGCCTTCTTAGTGGCAAATTCATCCATCAAGCGAATAATAATTGCCTTTTGAAGCATTAGTCCTTTTGCATCGAGGTTTTCAGCAGGGATTACAACATTCCAGGGCAGCTGTACTTTGAGAAACATTTCCCTTTTCGCCTGTAATAAACCCAAGAATAAAAAAAGATTCCAATTATACACTATTTTACGACCCTTACATCTACCAACAGTGTTTGTGCATTGTGTTACATAAATCATCAAGACAAGTTTATGTTGTGCACACCAAATTAAGTTACAAGCAAAACCACTAAAAACCATAAGCCATCTATTTTTTGACAAACACAAATATAGGCAAAAGAGATCACCAGTACATCTTTTGAAAATTCTTTTCATAACAATCTTTACATGAGAGAAGACTCAAATACATCTACAACAACATGCAGACTCGGAAATCATCAATTGCACAGAATTGAAGAAGAATCAAATTAGCTAAGATTGCCCTAGAATAGGAAAGCTGCACATCAGGAAGAACTAATAGCCAAATAGAACAGATTGAGAGGAAGCCAAGCATCAACACAGGAAAGGAGAACTTTCCAGAACAAACTAATTAAAATTTGGCCAACACCTATGACTTCTATAGATTTTCGTAAATAAGGTAACTTGCAGTTTATGTTGTTCTTTGTCTTAAGCACTAAAGTAAACAGTTAAACTAGTCTAGATTACAAGGCTTTGCAATTACGCACATATTAGATGAGAAGCACATGAAGAAGGATCAACATTTATACTAGTTTATTAACAAAATCAAAATAAAAATTTAAAAAAAAAAAAGAGCAACAAGATCTTAAAAAACACCATTTTTCCAAGCCATCTCTGTTTCCACAAAAGAATGGAAACCCCTTGAAGCCCAAAAACAGGCAGTTTTCTTTATTCAAATTTTCTTTAATCCTCTCAATGGCATTACCAACAACTTGTTTAGCTCAGTCTCATACACCTCCAGGTCAAACTATGCAAACCCACTACTCAAATACTCATTCTGAAAGCAAAACTAACAGGAAAATTGACTCTTACAAACTAAATACGGAAAAACCCATTATTGTTTCTGAAATAAACCTGACATAAACCTAGTTTTAGTATAAAATTTGCCCTTTCATCTAAACCTAACTTCAAGTTAGTGAGCTAAAAACTCAAAAAACCCTATTTAGCAACATGAATGGACCATTCAAGAAGACACACTCAAATCCGATATAGGAATGACAAGGGTAGGGTTCGCAGAGGTTTGAAGCAGTACCTTAGAGAGTGAAAACCCTGAAGATAAAGTGGAAGAAGAAGACTTAAAGTGTCACTGAGACTGAGACGACCGGAGGCAAATCGTCTAACGCGTCGAGCCCAAGTAATCGGAAGAAAAACCTCCGAGATAACGAAGAAGAAAGGCCCAAGTGGCAGTACCAAATTTCTAGCGCTCAACAGTAGTTTTTTTTTTTTTTTTAAGGCGCTCAATGATAGTTTTGCATACGCTTTAAGAAGTCATACTGCTCCACAACTATTTTATTATTATTTTTATCTAATTCTTCAATTTTATTTAATAAGTTAAAATTATACTAGGGGGGAGTTATAACTTTTTTTTTTTGGTGACAGGGGAGTTATAACTTATACCTCCATTAAAAACGAAAAAAAATAATTTTGCAATCGAATTACATTAAATTGCATATAAATAACTTTATAAAATCCGTCTATTAAAAATATATAATTAAACTAAAATGATGAAAAACAATAATTCAGAGGGATAATGTAAAATCTTTTGTATTTTAGAAATAAAGTACAAAACGTTTAATAGTTTAGTGTATTTAACCCAATTTCTAAAGCACCGCATATCTCCCAAGAAAAAAATGATAGATTACCACTCAGTATAATAATTTTTTGTTTTCTTTTTTCTCTGTAGCTACTATTTTTAATTATGCTAAATTTCAAAAACATTTACCCGTTTTGCTTTTTGTATAAAAGTACATTTTTATTAAAGACAATTATAATATAAACCCTCATAAATCAATTTCATTTCAATTTAATCTCTTCTGTTTTATTCTTTTATGAAAATACATCTTCTTCTTTTTAAAGAAAAGAAAAAAAGATAATATGTCTCCTTCACTTAAAAATTCTAATAAAATTGTTTTATCTTTGATCTTATCATTATAAATTGACGATTGCCTATAAGCAAAATTAAATCTTACAATTGTAAGTAACCATACCATCGTCAATTATTTGTTATTAGCTATTACAAAATTTAGTCATACTTAGTAAAAATATTTGTCCTTTTATCTTCATTGCTGTTTCTCATTTTTCTTGAATTTTAACTATATATATATATAAGTAACAAATTTAGATTAGAGAAGAAAAAAATAAAAAAATAAAAAGTGTAGGAAAAGAGAGAATAAAATGCCTAATGCATGATTTATTCAGAGGACACTGGATTACTCAACATGTTGAATTTTTTATATAGGAAGCAGCTTTTTGACATGAAAAAAAGATGAACTATAAACTTCATTAAGTACTTTACCATGACGTTAATCAGGTGAACCATTAGAGAAGAAACTAAAAAAAACATACAACTTATTTCCCATAAGAATCAAGAAAAAAATGAGGTAAATGAACTCATTTAAGGTATGCAATCTTTACAACAGAAACATGTTTATAAAATTACAAATATTTACAGACCCAATTTATCAGAACCAGAGAGTGCAACAGGACCAAGGGAATCGCCTTCTAAACTGGCAAGCATCACAAATTCCTTTCTAAAACGCCCCCTTTTCTCTATCCATCTGAGATCAAGCACCGCAAAACGAACTGCAACATCAGCCTCTATCTTTCCAAGCTCATCACTCGAGAAAACTGGTTTTTCCCCAGAAACAAACAGGTATCCAGGCATTTTACGAGCAGAAACATGAGCATATTTAAGAGGTCCACATCTCAGACAAACACCAAGCCTAAGCATATGATGAACAATTCCATGTAAAATCTCTCCTTTGATAGGTAGAAATGTTCTGCACATGAAGACTACAGGGAAAAGCACATTTCCAGACTCCACAACCTATCCTTTGCCTATCCTTTCCAAACTTGTCACTCAAAGAAAGTAGCCATGATCTTTGGTGGCATTTTCTCGCTGCAAGTTCTCCAGAAGCTGAGTTATAATGGACCTCTGAGAAACCGTTTTGTCTCTCTTGAAGTTTTGAGCAAGGACTGCCACATCCCAGACAAGTTCCACCCCAAAGAACATATCTGAAAACAAAATTTCAAAATGATGCAGGGAAAGAACAAAAACAATCACAAAGTATTTACACAAATTGATCAAACTGCTATGTCATTACAATTTTAAAATACCAAGAATAGCAAAATTGGAAAAAAAAAATTAATAAATAAATTTGAATAGTATATGTGATTGTCAAACTAAGCAATGTATTTAGCACAGGTTGAGAAAGTATTCAATTTTCATAGGGAATATTGTATATCAAGTATTCAATTTACAAAAAGCCTCGAGATCTAAAGTATTTCATATAGGTGAGCCACCTTACAGAAAAATGAATAAGAAATATATATATACCAGGCATAACTCTCTGAAGAATATATATCTAGAATCACTCATTGTTTTTATTTATTTTAATCTTATAAAACTAGAAATTGCAAATTCAGACAATAATACATAATTAAAAAGGCAAATTATTTTCCAAAAATAAATTTATAAAATTCCATAATTCATGAAACCACCAGTCATACCCACCAGCAGTAACATTTAAAACTGGACGAAACCAAAACAAACCCAATTTTTTTTTTTTTTTGCGAATTAAAATTAACAAAGAGGGATTAATGGAAGGAACCTGGTTAGGAATTGAGAGGAACCCAATATATTTTGGAAGAGATCCAGTGGAGGGTCCAATTTTGAAGTGTAAGAAATGAGGCTGCCGCATGAAGCACACTTTCTTCTTTCTCTGTGTGAGAGACAACGCAGCACCATGCGCAGTTTACATATTTTCTATCTGGATTTTCATACATTGCGCGCCTTTAAAGAACTGTTTGGTGAGGCCGTTACCATACTCCATGATGTGCCAAGGCTGGATTAGTCCACCGTTAGCATAAACCAATCACTGTCTTAAAAGTTTGGGCATTTCCTTTTCTTAATTTTCAGTCGGATTTAACTTTGATGTTTGTCAGATCAATTTTTCAAAAATTGTTTTTCTTATTCACAAAAATTATGTTTATGACTACATTGTTAGTAATATACACCATACACACCTAAGGTGTAACACCTTTTATTATTTTGTTTGCACATATTATATATGTGTATTCAAATATATAATATTTGAACATAGAAGAAACGGAAAAAAAAAAAAAGAAACAACCAACTCAACTCATCTCCCATAAGAATTGGAAAAAAGAAGAAGAGGTAAATGAACTCATTTAAGGTATGCAATCTTTACAAAAGAAACATGTTTATTAAGGTACAAATATTTACAAATCCAGTTCATCAGAACCTGAGAGTGCAATAGGACCAAGGGAATCACCTTCTAAACTGGCAAGCATCACAAATTCCTTTCTAAAACGCCCCCTTTTCTCTATCCATCTAAGATCAAGCACCTCAAAACGAACTACTACACCGGCCTCTATCTTTCCAAGCTCATCACTCAAGAAAACTGGTTTTTCCCCAGAAACAAACTGGTATCCAGGCATTTTCCGAGCAGAAAGAAAAGCATATTTAACAGGTCCACATCTCAGACAAATACCAAGCCTAAGTATATGATGAGCAGTTCCATGTAAAATCTCTCCTTTGATAGGTAAAAATGTTCTACACTTGAAGACTACAGGGAAAAGCAAATTTCTTGCAGACTCCTCCACAACCCCTCCTTTGCCTATTCTTTTCAAACTGATCACTGAAAGAAAGTAGCCATGATCTCTTGTGGCCTTTTCTTGCTGCAAGTTCTCCAGAAGCTTAGTTATAATGGACCTCTGAGAACTAATTCTGTCTCTCCTGAAGTTTTCAGCAAGTACTGCCACATCCCTGACAAGTTCCACCTCAAAGAACATATCTGAAAACAGAACTTCAAAATGATGCAGGGAAAGGAATAAAACAATCACAAAAGTATTTACCCAAATTGATCAAACTGCTGTGTCGTTACAATTTTAACATACCAAGAGTAGCAAAATTGAAAGAAAAATAGTGTGTATATATATCAAAACAAAAAACAAAAAAGATGAGTTTGATTTCCAAGCAATAAGGTTGCCTTGTTTTTATAGTATAGGTGAGTGTATGTCAAACAAATCAATGTATTTAGCACAGGCTGAGAAAATATCCAATTTTCAATGTTCAAAAGGACTACCGGATATAAAGTATTCAATTTACAAGAACCCTTGAGATCTAAAGTATCTCATACAAGTGAGCCATCTTAAAGAAAAATGAATAAGAACTTACAAATTCACTCAAGAAATATATATTACCACCTAAGAATATATATATATATATATATATATATCTAGAATCATTCATTTGTTTTCTTTTCTTTACATCTTTTTTTTTTTGGTAAATTTTCTTTTCTTTACATCGATAAAACTAGAATTTGCAAATTCAGACAATAAGAAAGAACCAAAAAAGCAAAATATATTCCAAAACTACATTTACAAAAAAAATTCCATAATCCATGAAACCACCAAAGTCATACCCACAAAGCAGTAAAATTAAAACTGGATAACAAACCCAATTTTTTTTTTTCCCTTCTTTTTTCCTTGTGAATTAAAATTAACAAAGAGAGATTAGTGGAAAGAACCTGGTTAGGAATTGAGAGGAACCCAATATAGAAGAAGAGCTAGATCCAGTGGAGGGTCCAATTTTGAAGTGTAAGAAATGAGGCTGCCGCATGAAGCACACTTTTCCTTCTTTCTCTGTGTGAGAGACAACGCAACACCATGCGCAGTTTAGATATTTTCTATCAGGATTTTGATATATGCGCCTTGAAGAACTGTTTGGTGAGGCGGTTACCGTATTCCAACTTGGGCTAAGGCTGGTTTAGTCTACTGTTAGCCTAAACCAATCACTGTTTTAAAACTTAAAAAGTTTCGGGCATTTCCTTTTCGTTATTATCAATCGGATTCAACTTTTATGTTTATCAGATCAATTTTTTTTTTAATTCACAAATATTATATTTATGATTACATTGCTAGCAGAGTAAGTAATATACAACATTTTTTTTTATAGTGTTTGGACATTTAATATTTTTTTTTGGTAATATTTGGACATTTAATATATATGTATTCATATAAAGATATTCTAATTAATAAAATTTATCCTACGTTTCATTAAAAAAATTATCATAATCAAAATATGGAAAATAGTCAATTATTTATAACCAAAAAATAGTATGTTATTCATAAAAGAAATTTAAAAAAATGGCGTCAAGGATAATGTCTTTATTATTTATTATATGGAATGGACAATTTTTTTTTTTTTTTATAACAACAATTTATTATTAATTAAACACATTTCAAATGTTTATATCATTTAAATCTAATTGAGATTTCGTAAAAAGAAAAAAAAGTTCCTAATTGAGTTCATATTATGTAGTCTGGACTTGGAATTCCCTGATCCTATACAGGGACACCTGGCTGATGCATGTGAGTGCGGACTCTAATACATCCAAACAGTCCGTGATATTACTTCTCCGCCATTGATAAAAACAGAGCCACAGAAAGCAAAAATAGAAGAAGAAGATTATATTTTTGTAATTTTAGCCGTTAAACCTCCATAAACCCAACAAAAATCTTGAGGATTTCATAATTTCATCGACTGGATTTGCTTTATCTTGAACATTTTATCTCACAATACTGATGTATAATCGTTCCTTTATTTTGTGATGGCTCTCGTACCCAGTCGTCAATTCTACCCATCGACCTTCTTCGATTCATTTCAGAGCTCAATCTCCAAGCTCCATGGAACCCACATCCAGTTCTTCAGGTACGGTTCTTCAATTGCTTTTAGAAAGCACACTTATTCTGCGTCCCAGTGTAGTGTCAACTCTGCTTCAACCCATGAACAGAATCCAGGGAAAAAATATAATTTTTCAAGAAAATCCCCGACCAATATTCAGTATAAACCCAACGAGAATTTATCTAGTAGTAGTTGGATAGATAAATGGAATGAACCTCACCAACAATTTCGGCCAAAAGCGCCTAGGGCCGTATTGAGTTATAGGAGCAGTGAGAGTAGCAATTTTTCAAGTTCAGGTTTTGATGGCAGTGATAGTAGTAGTGGCAGTAATGGTGGTGGGGGTGGGGGTGGTAGTACAATGGAGAGGATTGTAGAGAAATTAAAGAAATTTGGGTACGTTGATGACGTTGATGAGAATAGAGAGGAGAGATCAGAGAGAGTGATCGAAAAAGGATCTGTAGAGGATATATTTTATGTTGAGGAAGGAATGTTGCCAAATTCAAGAGGTGGGTTTTCAGCGGAATCGCCATTTGGGGTAGAAAATGTGTTTGGAGTTGATGGTGAGGTAAGATTTCCATGGGAGAAACCAAAGAAGAAAGAGGAGAAAGAAGAGGGCTCAATGAGGATGAAAGCTAGGAGTTCATTGGCAGAACTGACTCTGCCGGAGTCGGAGTTAAGGAGGTTGAGGAATTTGACATTTCAGAAGAAGCATAAGACCAGGATTGGGGGTGCCGGTGTTACACGAGAAGTTGTGGAAATGATTCATGAAAGATGGAAGACTTCGGAGATTGTAAGATTGAAAATTGAAGGTCCTCCTGCACTTAATATGAAGAGAATGCATGAAATATTGGAGGTTTGTTTCCATGAATTTAGTTAAAAGTTTATGCGTATAGTATACTGGTCATACTATTTTATATTCTTGAGCTGTTAATTTTGTTTCCTTGCAGTTGTTCATTTTGTTTTTCCTATTATGTGTAGAGAAAAACTGGTGGTCTGGTGGTATGGAGGTCTGGCACATCTCTTTCTTTATATAGAGGTGTGAGCTACGAGGTTCCTTCAGTGCAATTGAACAAACGGATATATAATAAAGATGAAAGTTCTTCAAGTTTACCAGCAGTTTCTGATAAATCAATGGGAGACCTATCTAGATATGCTTCTGATAGAAATGTGCATATGTCCCTAGAAAAGTCAGAATCTACTTCCTTGGAACAGAAAGATACAGAATATATGCCAGAAATGAAGTATGAAGATGAAGTAGACAAACTTTTGGATAGTCTAGGTCCTAGATATGAAGATTGGCCAGGATGTGATCCACTACCCGTAGATGCAGATTTGCTCCCTGGGATAGTTCCTGGTTACCTACCTCCCTTTAGAATACTTCCTTATGGAGTGCGACCTTCTCTTGGTTTAAGGGAGGCAACATCATTGCGAAGACTAGCTAGGGTTCTTCCACCACATTTTGCCTTAGGTATGCATATCTTCTTTTTGTAACTCCATACAAGTATGAAAATGCTTATTTGATTATGTAACAAATTCTGCATCCAGGTAGAAGCAGGCAGCTTCAAGGCCTAGCTGCGGCCATGGTTAAATTATGGGAAAAAAGTTCAATTGCAAAGATTGCGCTCAAACGCGGTGTACAGCTAACTACTAGTGAAAGAATGGCTGAAGATATCAAGGTAATGGAACTTAGTCAACTACTGGGTAGTAACTCTGTCAAAAATCCACTTAGCAGTCTAATGGTTATTGCATTTTAATTTTTAATTAACTGAAAAATGGCTTTCTAAGTAAAGAACAAGGAGGCAGATATATGAAAAATTAATCCTGGTAGATTAAGATCCTGCCATCTGGACTAGGTTAATTGCAATATCTACTGATAGAAGGAATGAAGCATCTGCTCGACTTGATGACTTATATTGTTTCGAGAAAATAATCACTTTATATTCAGTACTGTACAACTTTCATGTTAGCTTGTTGAAGATTTTATTAATTTTCCCATATAGAATGAATTATTATTTCCATATATATTTGGGAGTATATTTTATACTCCAAATCTTAGGAAGATTCTGAGTAAATTAATTTGTAATTAGTATTAGTTTCCCTTTTCTGTAAATGTTTAGTTGCCTATATATTTGTATATTTGTCCATTATTTAATAAAGAAAATTAGTGGAAGATTTTTGCAATATTATTTTCTCCATAGCTATTTGGGATACATGTATTGAATAATAACAAAACCTTAGTTATTGGCTATAGAGGTTGACCGGGGGCATGCTGCTCTCTCGAAACAAAGACTTCTTGGTCTTCTACAGAGGAAAGAATTTTTTGTCTCCAGATGTCACTGAGGCATTACTGGAAAGGGAGAGATTGGCAAAGTCCCTGCAAGATGAAGAGGAGCAAGCTCGGTTGAGAGCATCAGCAATGGTTATGCCACAAAATGATGTATCTGAGAAATCTAGAATTGCTGGTACACTAGGAGAAACATTGGATGCAAATGCTAAATGGGGAAAGAGGTTGGATGATCAGCATAAGGAAAAAGTAATGCGAGAAGCAGAAATATTAAGGCATTTATATCTGGTTACAAAGCTTGAAAAGAAGCTTGCTTTTGTAAGTACCTTGAGACACCAATTTCTTTGTAGTATTCTTTATGGATTTAGGATTAAGCAAGATCTAATAACCCGATAGATTGCTTTCAGTCACTTTGTAAATTTAATCAATCTTCCATCTCATGTTTAAGACAGGTTATTTATTTTTCTGCTTCGCAATAATCTCTCATTATAATGTGTTAAGTTTCAAGTATGATGACTAAATTTAAAGAAGTTAAAGCTGTAGATCTCATAATGTCTTACATTTTGATGTGGTTCCAATTCTTAACTTTCCTTGGTTAACCTTAGAATTTTCCTGTCAGGCTGAACGAAAGCTGATGAGAGCTGAAAGGGCCTTGTCTAAGGTGGAGGAATTTTTGAAACCAGCAAATCGGCAAGCAGACCCTGAAAGCATAACTGATGAAGAGAGGTTTATGTTTCGTAAGCTTGGTTTGAGGATGAAAGCTTTCTTACTTCTGGGTACAACAATTCTTCAGCTATTATATTTACTATGTTTTTTCTCTTTTATTACCAATTTTTTAAGGGATGTAAATTTCATACTTCAGGTAGACGCGGAGTGTTTGATGGTACCATAGAGAACATGCATTTACATTGGAAGTACCGGGAATTGGTTAAGATAATGGTGCTAGCTAAAACTTTTGAGCAGGTCAAAAAAATTGCACTAGCACTTGAAGCTGAAAGCGGAGGTGTCTTGGTTTCAGTAGACAAAGTTTCCAAAAAATATGCTGTAATTATGTATAGGGGAAAGGACTATCAGCGCCCTTCAACATTGAGGCCAAAGAATCTCTTGACGAAACGGAAGGCTTTGGCACGTTCAATTGAGATTCAGAGGCAGGAGGTATCTCTAAAAATCTTCGCTACCATTATTCCAAAGCTCATATCATTTTAAATACAATGAGCATAGTACTGCCGATGGTCATTTGAGAAGTCACTTCAGCATTATTTTAGCTTGTTTCATCTCTCTAAAGACTGTATTCCTCTTTGCGAAACAGGCTCTCCTAAAGCATATTTCAGCTGTGCAGAGTAAAGCGGACAAACTGAGATCTGAACTTGTATGTACCTTTACATAATTTAGCTATCGCTATTATAAGCCAAGCTGTTTCACAGTGGCATAGATAGAAACATCTGATGCTGCCAACAGTAGGAAACATTTTCTAACTTCTTGTGTTTTATGCTTCTAGGAACAAATGGATACTGTGAAGGACCGAGGAGATGAAGCATTATATGACAAATTAGATTCTTCTTATCCTTCCGAAGATGAGGAATCTGAGGTCTGTGTTGATTTTTGATCTTCTATACCTGCTCTATCTTTCCTCTTAAACCAACTGGTCCTGTATCTTAATCTTTCCTTTATTCCATATCATAGGAGGAAGGAGAGGAGGCTTATCTACAGACTAACAGCAGCGAAAATGATGACTATGACGAAGACGGCGATGATGAAAGCAATGGCCAAACTAACAATCTCCAACTGGAAACTAACTTTCCTTATCATGGTCATAATCAGGAGCTTCAAACAGAATCACAGGCTCCTAAAAAACATTTGCATATTGGAAATGACAAAGTAGAGGATGAAGATGACAGCTTTAGTTCATGGGATTAAAAAATTGTACACATTCAGAGGGACATGGTGAAGAAATTGACAGGTTATCACGGTGAGATCCAGTTTCTCGTCACTGTACAAATCATTGACAAGGCCATGCACATTGTGTTATTTTTGAAGTATGCAGGGTCTTCTTGATTTCTTGTCATAGTGTTCAATATCTGCATTAAAAAAAAATTCATACAGCAAAATTTAACACCAACTGTGGGAAGAATTTGAAGTCATTGAGAGCTGCTAGCTTTTAGAGAACAATGATGCTTTGAGAAACCTCAGTCTGTGTAATATTATAACATTAAACAAAATTCTGATGTGGAAGAAACAGAACTAGGAAAAAATAATATTTTTACCAAAGTTTCCATTATGCGAAAGTAATATTGAGGATCTCAATTGTAAAATTTTCAAAAGAATTACCACTTTTTTATATGCAAGATTCACGTAAAGCATAGTTACCTCAATAAATGTAGAGAGGAAAAATAGTATATAGTTCGTTGACTATTCTATTGGCCCAAGAAGCTTATTTATTTACTTACTGTCCCCCTTTGGACTAGTCCTGCAATAGATACATGCATTATTTTTTTTTTTTTTGACCCTGTGACTCAAACATCTAATTTTAATGAATGCAATAAAACAATATTAATCGGGAGTAAGTGTATCCCATGTTTGACTTTCTTTTTTTTTTTTTTGCTAACTCCATGTTTGACTTTCTTGCTTTTATTCAGAGGTGGTGATGGTCGGAGACCTGTTGGATTTGACATTCCCAGCTCTTTTGACCAACCTTATTGTAGTTTATTTATCCCATCCAAAAATGCAACCGCACATCTGATTTTAACCACGTGCTTAGTATTAGTTTCTTAGTATTCGTCAAACAGGTTTCCAAAATATCCCTTTATATAGGACTTAATCGTTACGACTAAAATTTGAAAATTCCCGGCAACTCAAAACCCATAACGAAGATGGAGATGTTCTTCGAGCACGACTTGCAGAGCGACACCAACTTCTGGCATGACACTCTTCCGGCGAATCAAAGCGCTTTCGTGCAGTACACGAACAGACCCAGAAGCGAATTTGAGCAGCTCAGTTACGGATCGAACAGAATGAACATGAACAAGAGGATGATAGAATTTTCAAGAAGAATTTGGCCTCAGAAGACTGGTAATGGAGCAGAGCAAGAGCTCGAGAAAGAAAGATGTTATAGACATATGATGAGCGAGAGAATGAGGAGAGAGAAACAGAAACAGAGCTACTCTGCTCTGTATTCTATGCTTCCGATGGGAACCAAGGTCATCATCTTCCGTGAAATTTGTTAATGGGTTTTTTTGGGATTTTTTATTTTTTCTTTGACCCGAGATTCATTTTCTTCTTCTTTTTTTGTAAGTTTTTTTTATATTTTTATTGCAGAGTGATAAGAAATCGATTGTTCAGACTGCAACCGTGAAAGTGAAGCAACTGGAAAGTTATAAGGAGGAGTTGGTGAGGAAAAATATGGAGCTCGAACAAGTTTTTGGATTAAAGGGTACTGCTAAGATTAATGTAAAGGTAAATAATCCCACATCTGGGGTTGATTCAATGGTGGAGGTTCTCAAATTTATGAAACAGAGGGTGCTAAAAGTTTCAAACATCCAATCAGTTTTCTCTCCTGAGGTTTTTTCAGCTCAAATGGAGTTACAAACCAAGGTTGTACTCTCTGACCTTTTTCCCTATTCTTTCTTTCTATCATTCATCAACTTTATTAAATTTTTCATTCTATAGCACCTCTAACAAAATATAGATTCAGAAATTGTTTAATTTATAACATGCAAATCTTTTTGCCATTATACAGTACTAAAGTATTGTCTCCAGAAAAAGAAAATGAAAAAGTATCATTATCTGAATTGCATATAATTGTTTGCTTCTAGAGCAAGTCAATTATGCTCTGTGTCGATCTCTTTTTTGGTCAGAAATCTTAATACTTAATATTATATATACCCACGAGTTAAAACTGTATCATTGTTTTTAATAATTTTTAAACAAAGCATACGTGGTGGCATTGTTAACTTGTGAAAGTTAGAAAAAGAATAAATTAATTTGATCTGGACCAAGTCTGTTTCAATAATTAAGATATAGAAACTGCGCATGGGGTTGTTATAAACGTGGAATAATTTACTGAAAGCCTATCTTCTTTTGTTGAAAGATCGGAGGAGCTGAGGTAGAAGAGGCTTTGCAGTACACGCTCTATGAAGCTGAGAGGAAATTTCGTTTTCATTTCCAGGAAAGTGAAGGAAAGTGGGAGGAGGAAGAAAATGGTGATTAATTAATTTACCTTTATTTGAATATTTTACAAAAAAGAAAGATGTGGCAGTGTTAGTGGTTTGCCTGCTCCCTCACTCAGCAATGGGTTGATGATTGATTGATTGATTTTGGGTCCGTGGAATTTTAGGAAAAAAGCTAGAAAAAGATGGATTATGAGTCAATTGTTTTGCCAAATAGCTTGAAGAATTTTCAGTCGTACGATGTAATGAAAGATTCAATTGAATTGTCAAAGACTCAGTATTTTGTCAACGGCTACATTTTCTTTCAGTTTTCAAGCTTGACCTTATTGTTTTTTACTCTAACGTCCATGTTTAAATTTTTTTTTATGTTTTTGACCATCCAAACAAGAATTGTCAAAGTCAAGACTAGGCCGAGAAAACCAGCAACTGTGATTATAGAAGGATCTCTAAGAAGTTGATTAATCCACAGCTCTATTGAATAAGTTTTTCAGATTGGGTAAAGTAAGCTAGTTATATTTGTTAAAATAACTCATTCAAACTATACACACAGACACACATATACATACGTATACCTTATACTATTTGAATATATCTTTTTTAATTTTTTTTTCTCAAAATAGATGTTTTTTCTTCCCCCTTCATCAGATCTTCCCCTTCTTCCTCAACGCAGACCTTACTCGCTCAGGAGACCTTTCACAAAATATATGCAAATATTCAAAACGTGCATTTGGGCATTTGTCAGTCAAATTTGAGTAAATCAGACTTAACAGAACCACTGTTATATTTTACTATTTGCTCAGGAGATAATAAGCGATTACGCCCAGGACGGCACTGCCGCGTGTTATATATATATATATATATGCATCTTATAAAAATTTATACTGTTGATTTTGCATTCGATTTTGGTGGATAGACCTCCTCTAACTCTACGTATTTTTGTTTCATTTTTTATGGAACAATCATAAGCATTTTTTTAATTATGGATTTACTATAGAAATTCAATGCGTAATTTCAACGTATTTCTTAATAATCCATTTCATTTTATATTTATCAAGGTCAATGTTAATCAAATTAATTAACATTTATTTGTTTTTATTCAACAAGAAATTGTTTTGTTCGTTGGTTGATTGGTCAAATATTATCCCGGAAATAGGTTGGATACTTTATACGAATTGTTGAAATTACTAATTTAAGCAAATTAGGGATACTATTTTTTTTGAAATATTTTAACTTAAAAATAAAAATAAAAAACCTCTTGCTTATTGACATGAAGCCCATTGCCAGAAATAGCATTGAAAGTAACCGAGATTTTACTTGAATTGGTTTTATTTTAACATTTTTTTACAAGGTTTTTATTTTGACATTACAGTTGATAATTTTTTTTACCCCATCAAAAAAGAAATGAGAATTTGTTTTTGACAGAAATACTAAACATGAGATTGATTTTGTAGAGATGTGACTTAAACATAACCAACTACATCTTTGTGACCTTCAATTCAATAGTCGTCCGCCAATTCACCCTGCACACGCAACAGCAAATCCCACAAACAAGAAGCAACATTGAGAAATATAAATCACACACAACCAAACACTAAGCAAAAGTTCGTCAACTAAAATGTCTAATTGAGTTAAATTTTTAGGGATGTTTTTTTTTTCTTAAATGCTAAGAAAATTAAATTAAAGCCAAAGCAGAAAGTGGATCCTTCTTGAATGTCAATCGCAGTAACCACATAAGAAATCAATAAAAAAACAAGAGAACCATAGCTTTAGATAANTCAATTCAATAGTCGTCCGCCATTTCACCCTGCACACGCAACAGCAAATCCCACAAACAAGAAGCAACATTGAGAAATATAAATCACACACAACCAAACACTAAGTAAAAGTTCGTCAACTAAAATGTCTAATTGAGTTAAATTTTTAGGGATGTTTTTTTTTTCTTAAATGCTAAGAAAATTAAATTAAAGCCAAAGCAGAAAGTGGATCCTTCTTGAATGTCAATCGCAGTAACCACATAAGAAATCAATAAAAAAACAAGAGAACCATAGCTTTAGATAATCCAAAATCTTAAACTATAAACGTTAAGTTCCATATCTAAATTAATAACATTAAAACAATTTCAACCAACTTGGAGTAAAAGAAACAAAAATTTCATCAACATAGAAGTCTTTTGAAAATAAAGAGATCGAGTATCCCAGGTGGTTGGCATTGACTTCTCACTTGAGAGGAATGAACCTTGATGAATGACTTCTCACTTGAGAGGAATGAACCTTGATGAATGGGTAGCACCAATACCGGGTCTCCCATGCTTCACAGGTTTATATGAGATTGAGAACTCAGCGAGATAATGACCAATCATCTCGGGCTTTATCTCGACCTGATTGAAGGTCTTGCCATTGTAGACTCCTATGATGCTTCCGATCATTTCTGGAACAATAATCATGTTGCGAAGGTGAGTCCGAACTGGTTCTGGCTTCTCGCCCGGGGGAGCCTCCCTTTTCTGTTTCAATCCATTAAACATTAAAATAAAGCAGGAATGAGATTAATCCTCAGCTATTTTTACATGTAACTAACACCAAGTAAAATTAATAGCCAACACATTGAATAGTTTTTTCCTGACACCATTGAGATATGATAATATTACACTGGTTTAAATCTTAATTTCAATAACAAAAATCCTGATTTAGACTCCATAAACAACGTGAAAAACAAGGCATNATCACAAAATTTAGACTCCATAAACAACGTGAAAAACAAGGCATAATATAATCCAGAGACAAGACACATTTAGCAAAAAACACTTCTCTGATTACTGAATACCCTCAAAAACCATCAATTATGAAAAATCCTTACCATCATTTACAATTGATAACCATAATTATGTCCTTAAATAAAAAAGCATATCATAATATATGTAGTAAACAACCTACAGATACTTTTCTTCAGAGGCACAAGAACACTTTTACCATTACAAACAGAGATTGATAAAAAAATAAAACTAAAAATAAAAACTAACTAACAACCCAATAGGATTTACCACTCTTATGTTCAGCACAGCTTTAAATTTATTATGCAATTCAGATCCCTCTAAAACTCATACTCCATAAACGGCTTGAAAATACCTCAGCTAGTATACTTTGCACCCACAAAAACCTAAAATGGCTCTTACAAAGAAAATGTTCACAAATATATAAAAGAAAGCTAAACATAAATCTATTTGAGACCCAAACCACAAAAAGTACGCACATATTGATGCAATTTCCACCAGCAAATATAAACGCAAGAACACTTACCGCCTTGCGCAGCTTCTTGATCAGAGCCATGGGTTTGCGCTTCAGACCCCTCTGAAACCTATCAATTACACCACAAACACAACAGAAAACTAAGACACTACTTCCAGCTTTAACCAAAATTCAAAAGGAAATCCATGGAGTTTAACAATTACCTTCTGCGAGCACGAGCAGTGAAGAGCTTCACAAGCTCGTCGGTGGACATGTCGAGAAGAGCATCCAAATCGACCCCTCTGAAGGAGAACTTCTTGAACGTCCTCTTCTTTGGGACGCCTGCGGCAGCAACATCGGTCTCAACATCAGCCTGAGAGGAAACAAAAACAACGAATATTAGAGACATAATAAGCAAAGGTAAAAGAAAATGCATTTTGAGAAAATTCTTTCACCATGGTTGAAAAGCTTCAGCAGTGTCGCAAACCCTAATTGTTCGATCTGTGGCCGCTAGGGTTTCTAAGAAAGTACAAGATTTTTCAAGCAAAATTATATATAGGGTCGTGTGGTTAGTGACGACTGAAGCCCTAGATAGACAACAACAAAGAATGTTGCAATTAAGACCTTTAGGTTTTATTAAATTGTAAAATTGACTTTTATTCCTTATTAATTACGGAGGGAACTCCCAGTTATCACTGATGGACTATGATTGATCCAACCGTTCTCGTGGTAGCCCAATTTATAGCCTCTTATTAAGCGCGACTTATTAAAAACTTCACGGACCAAACTAAGTCCACAGGCCCACCTCATACATTTTTTTTTATATTTAATATGTTAATAAATAATAATAAACATATTATAGTTTCAAAATATTTAACAATACATATAACAAAAAGTATATATAACACGAATATTATATATATATACGCACAACTTGGACATATCGCATATGCCTATTAATCACACTATCTTTCCCTTTTGTAAGAGCTTGTAGTTCTAGACTGGATTGTTTTTATTATTATAAGTAATATGCAAAAAATAAAAAATAACACATCTATGATGTCTTAAACTTTTTTTATTTTTAAAAAAACATAATGTTAGTAGAAAAATAAGTAATTTAAAGGCTTATATTTACCTAGACAAAACGGTGAAGTTAAATCGATAATGTTGCAAGTTAAATAAATAATTAAGATTCTAGGATCTACTACAAAGAAAGATTAAAATCCTATTGGATTTAAGTCATACTACAGTAAATGTCCAATTTTTTACCTTTAATTGGATTATATTATAATTTTGTTTATACACACAGAATATTTTGCTAACTCAAATCTCACTTTTTCTTTTTCTTCTTCTTCTCTATAACTCTGCTTGGTTTTCAAGGTTAGAAACAATAGTCAGAAGACGTTGGATGCAATCAGACTGGTCCAACCTTCCCACAGAGCTCTGAAATCCGACTTCCTTCATTGAAATCCGAAAGTAGAAAAGTTCTTAAAATCAGTAACGTCTCAATAAGCTTTTTAGTCAAAGCTATCATTTTTTCTGATCCATCTCGCTGCAGCGGTGTCATAGCTGTAATTATGTACAAACATTGTTACCTAAAGTAGAAAGTAAAAAAATATTATAATAGAGGATCACAACTAATTTTCTTTTCTTTAGTAGAAAGAAAAACAAAACATTTTATTTTTTTAAAAAGAAAGAAAAACAAAACCGATAAATAAAAGACTATCCTTGCTATTCTTGCATTGTGACCTGGGTGTGCTTTCTGCATTCCTTGCTCTTGCAATAAGCCTTCTTGGTCTTTGGAACTATCACCATTGTTGAAGCAGAGAGATCACATACCCATTATCATTTTTTTTAAGATGTGCAATTACTTTTATCCCTTTAGCTGTAACCTTTAACTGAATTTAACTAACACATTGAAATCCTAAATGTTCTGAGGGGAAAAAAATTTATGCTTTAGTAAGTTTATTTTTTTGTGGATAAAATTATAATTACAAATTTACCATCTTGTAATTAAATGGTGCAACATGCAAGACAGCAACAAGAGTGTTGGATCCTTCAAAATCAAAATTGTTTAATTACACGGGCATTCTTCTCGATGCAATAGTTTTAGGTAAAAGTTGAGGTGCAGAAGCTGGCTTATATTTTAAATTTCAAAAATACATATTATTTCTGAATATTTATTCCTGAATAGTATTCGCTCAGAATTGATATTTTTAATATTTAAAAATAAATATTTTATCATATTTAAAATATATTTAAATTTAGATTGATTATCTTATATTAAAAATACATAAATAGCTATAAAATTTGATATTTAGTTAATTTTTACTAAATTTTATATTTTGTAATCAAAATAAATTATTATTAAAATTTCATATTTTTTAAAATAAAAATAAAAAATTATGTAGGCTAATCATCGAATCTAATTTGAACTAAAGCTACACATACCAAAATTTTCAGTAATTTTTTTATTAAAAAATAAATGTTAAAATATTATTGAAAGATATATTCATATAACTTAAATATAAATAATTAAACTTTTAAATGGATAAGTGAATTAAAAAGCTAAATCAATTAAATATTATTATATTATCTACAATTTTAGTAAATAAATTTAGTCAATATTTGGTAAGTCTAAAATTATGTTTAACTTAATAATAAAAGTAAATCTAAAAATTCTAAAATATTGACTCAATTTATTTACCAAATAAAATATTTAGAATATTATTAGTCTATAGTTATATAATTTAAATATAGATAAGTGAATTTTTAAATAGATAAATGCATCAAAAAATAAATCAATTAAATATTGACATGTATTGCCACATTATTTTGTAAATATATTTTGGTAAGTCTACCATTATTGGAAGAATATCTATTCTTTTTTTGTTTTTTTTTTTTTTCTTATGATTAGGTATTCTTAAACCATCATGTATATATTAAACTTGCCCTTAAAAAATAATTTAAACTTTATCAATATAAAGACAAGGTGGGATGGAAAATAAAATTTTATTTAAAATGGAAATTAAGCTGGATTAGGGACGAAGATAATCTTATCAATATATAGATGAATTATAACTAATTGATATATTTCATAATTATGTTACAGTTATTTGAGAGAGAAGGGGATACCATTCATACAATTTATATGTAATATATATTTTAATCATTCTCCAATCATAAACTTTATTAACTAATGTTATTTAGGACTAATATTATTCATCATTGATAATGTCACACACATATGGATTAATATTATTCATTTATAGAGAATATGTTACACGCTTATTAAAGGTCTCATTGAATAATTTTCTTAAAAATCGATGGTGGGTTTATATGATAATATTATTTTCTTAAAAATCGATGGTGGGTTATATGATAATATTATCTTACTTTTATTTAAGTTTCAGTTTTCATGGGAGGTCTTAATAACCTGAAAATTTCTAATATTTTGCTATTTTATTCCATATGAAAAAATTAATTAATTTTGAGGGTCTATTGGTTTTTCCGGTTCCGTTCCGCACCGCCCCTATACCCGCAGCATATGATTTCCTTTTATTTTCTCTTTTCTTTTGTTTGGATTATATTATATAATTAGATACACCAAAATGATTTTCGTTTAACAAAAAATGAAGAGAAAAATAGTCTGATAAAGAAATGTTAAATGTATAATTAGGCAGAGAATTACAAATGCAATAATCATAAACTATTATCACATTGTTTGAGATTCACATTTTTGAATGGAAGACCTTAGCTCCACTTGAATGGCTGACCTCGAAGGAGATAAAACAATGTCATTCCAAATAGAACCAGGCTTGAATATGATGCTTGGATGGTTATAAAGCTCGTATATGGAGTCTGCATCTGGGTTCAAACTGCTTAGTTTTGTCAAACATTCTAGTTCTTCAGTGTCCACTAGCAGATTGCTATCTCCATCCTTCCATCCTATTAGCTGCATTTTTCATTTGCATCAGTTTCAAACCATAATATGAAATTCAGCCTTGTATATATTTGTTGCTGAATGAACTTTTGGTTTATAATAATAACTTTATCATAAGGTACGTATGTCGGTCCATATTTATCGGTGTAAAAGACTTGTGTAATGCCAAATATGAGGCCATTACCAAAAAAATGCCATCTATGAGACGCTCACGAGTTAGACTTAATAGAACTACTCTATAATATAAGGTCAAAACCGACCTTCTCAAGACTCCTTATACTTTAAAATGTTATTCTCTCAACAAACTGATTTTTTTATTATCCATCAAAATTCATGATATTCATTAATATATCAGCTAAACTTAGTATTACTACCTAGGAGATTAAAGTTTACTATTTCACAAAGGATAAAAATAGTAATTTAAAATAACTTCAAGTTCCCATTTCATATTCGTAGATTTAGTATGTTGGTAAAATCATTGAAACTACGCCTCCCGTTCAAAGATTCCTACAAACTCTCATTCTAATAAAAAATAAACATAAAAAAAGTTCCCATTTTCTAATTTTGAGTAGAGCTTAATTTACTTTGAATGACTAGAAGTTGGAGTTGATTGAAATTACCTTAGGAGGTCCGCCCATATCATTGGTGCAGTAGAGCCTAGCATTATCAACAAGGTGGCAATATCTTGGAAATGCACTTGCAAATCTCTTGTGGGATTTCAACTGCGATTTCACCCTCACTGCTCTACCAACCATGAGTGCTCTCCTATACAGATTTCAAATTTCAAANTAGTAATTTAGGATAACTTCAAGTTCCCATTTTCATATTCGTAGATTTAGTCCGTTGGTAAGACCATTGAAACTACGCCTCCCGTTCAGAGTTTGCTCATTCTAATAAAAAATAAACATAAAAAAAGTTCTCATTTTCTAATTTTGAGTAGAGCTTAATTTACTTTGAATGACTAGAAGTTGGAGTTGATTGAAATTACCTTAGGAGGTCCACCCATATCATTGGTGCAGTAGAGCCTAGCATTATCAACAAGGTGGCAATATCTTGGAAATGCACTTGCAAATCTCTTGTGGGATTTCAACTGCGATTTCACCCTCACTGCTCTACCAACCATGAGTGCTCTCCTATACAGATTTCAAATTTCAAATTTTGTTTTTAAAAACATAAAAATAAAAAAATCAAAGACATTCATCATTAGAATGGGATATTTCGACAGAATTTGGATTGGACTAAAATATTTTGTACCTTATTCCCCTAACAACAGCTAAATAAGCATCACAAACCACTCCAACCAGCTCAATTCTGTATGGCTTTCTGTTGGTTATCTCTCCATTTGTTTGTTGATCATGTTCTTCTTCCTTGACCTGCTCCCAATAATTCTCAGTGATAGTGCCATCCTCGGCCACTTTGTATCCAACCCCCATCCGGTAACGCCATTTGTGAACATTCCTTGCCATGGCAACGGTCTGCTCAACAAACGGTTGCCATGATAATGTCCCATCCATGATCACATCTCGTCCCTCGTTCAGGGCTGTCACTAGGAGCGATGATGCAGCATCTATAGATGATTGGTGCACCTACATGTATAATGTCCCATATTCATACTATATCACAGCTTTTGATCTCTTACATTTGCATCGAATTTTACCATTTTTTTCCAATTCAAATGACAGAATTAAAATTTAAAACTGTTATGATGTAAGACTAACTGGTACGTGTATAAATATATAAAAGAAATCTCTAACGGAGAAATCAAAGCCCGATTAAATATGAATAGTAATTACCAATTCGGCAGTTTGAAGCATGTCATGGTGGTGACCCCTAGAGCTAATGGCTCTATAGATCACATCAGTCTCTTTGAAAGCATCTGCTTCTACTACCACTGCATTCCCCGCTGCTCCTGACCAGAATGATCTGTCAAATGATTATATTATATAAACATCAATTGCCATATTAATTAAATTGATAATTAGGAGAGATTATTTAATTAATTAAATAACTCATTGAGAATGTCTTTGAGGACGGTGCTCTTCCCAGCCCCCATTCCACCACCCATAAGGAGGAGCACTGGACTTCTATCACTGTGGGCCATTGGCATCATCACGTTCGTACATTGTGAATCTCCATTTGATGCGGTTCTTCTGATTGCTTTTATTTCCTCTACCAACGTTGAGAATACCCTCTTCATCTTTAGCTCCTTCGTCACTCTCTCAAATCTCTGTTTCCTGTGTCAACCATTTTAGTTCAAATTTAAGTCACACGCTCTAAAAGTGCGAATTATATGGTATAAAAATAATAATAAAAACCTTTATAATGAAAGTCTATATATACAACACTATATTTAGATAAATATACACACACACACACAACATTATAAAAAATAAAAATAACAAGCAGTTTATGATGATTATCCCTGAATTGAATATCTCATTAAATTTATGGGAAAAAAGCATAAAAACTAATGAAAGTGGAATTTAAAATTTGTTGAACCCGACAGAAAATCGCATTTCTAACCAATAAAAAAAAATCAGGGTATAAAAATCAATGATATTGTCAATTAATCGAGCAGGGGATTTAAAAATAATATGTGAAATAAAATAAGAAGAAATTTAATTTTTTATATGTTGAAAAATGTCCTGAAGATAATGCGGTTCCATATATTAATTTTTAATTATTAAAATAATGGACCTTGTCCCAAATCCCAATCCATGATGTGGTTCATCATCTGTGGTCCATTTTCTTTTTTTGGTGAATCATTTTCTGTGGTCGATGGATGTAGCATGGAAACGCACTAGTGCCAGCGTGATTTTCCATCACAGCAGGCCTATGTATTTTATGTCTAAAAGAGAAAACGTGAAATTATAACTGAAAAATAAAAATACATACTAGTACAATAGGATAATCTAGCTCAAGCTTTAGGACACCGGATATACTGAAATAAAAAAGCAAGCAAAAACCTCTACTCTCCGGAAACCCAAAAAAAACACTGACCTTTGGCTCATTGTCTGTGCATATGAATTTTGATTTTTGATGGATATGTTCAATTTTAAATTTAGGGCTTTGAAGATTTTGACTCTAATACATGTTGAATTAGGACAAAGTGCATATACATTTTATGAAATTTTTATTACTATTACGAACAGATTTTTCAAAGTTTGAAAAATAATGCATACATTCCCTACCAATATCGAATCTACATGTTAGAATAAACAGAAAAGGGGCAAAATTGTCTTATACATTATCTATCTGGAGAAAATCCATAACCTTTCTATTTCCCTCTCTTTGTCCTTCTCTCTCTATCTCTGTCTCTCTCCCCTAGCTTCTGTATACTTTTCTACTTTTTTTTACCTTTGATTTTTTTTTTTAATTTTTTTATCTGGCGGGTAGAAGAAGAGAGGGAGGGAGGATTTTGTTGTTGGAGTTGGAGGACTTGTTGTTTGGATATGTGGGTTTCATGCTTTTCTGAGGCGATTTTGGGATCAAAATTGTTGTGATCAGAGGTTAATCTGTTGTGAACAGCTTTTATGAACTCGACCCTGCTTTTGCTGACTATGGGAACCAAAATTGGTCGCCCAAGGCAGCCTGGTGTGTGGGTACCCTTTGCCACGCCGAGTCAATAGCATCAGAGCTTCCACTGATATTTCAGATTGGGGAGAGATTGGATTGAGCTGAGGGAGATACTTACGAGGGTGGTTGGGTTTTTGGTAGCATACGCAAATAAATTGTTCAGCTTCTCTAATTCTTTTTTTTTTTCTTCCTTTTTTCTTATATATATATATATATCATCATAAGACCTATATATTTTATATCATAATAGGATGAGAGAAGGGTAAAAATTGTTTAAAATTTTATTGATTATTAATTAATTAAAAATTTTGTTAATATTAATTAAGAAAAAAGTTGATTAGTTAAAATTTTAAATTAAATTAATTATAAAAGGAGAGAAAAAAAAGATAAAGATGAAAAAGTTAAAAGTATTATAGTATTTTCATTTAGGATGTAGGAGAGAGAATAAATACTTTGATGAATTATTAACGTCAAATATGTGCCATGAACTTAAAAAATTCATTTCTAATATTATTATTATGAATGAATTATTATTTATGTTATTAAAAGATAGATCATATTTATATATATTTATATTTCTCCAACATAAATAAAATGTATCACAAACCACGATTAAACAGTGCAAATGTATTTTATTAAAAAATATTTATTATTTATTATTAATAGTGATTATCACTAATAAATTTTATACTGAATTGATAAATACTATTATAATACATTTAATTATATATTAATTTTTTATTCTAAAAATTTAACTAAAACAAAGTTAATCTNTAAAAAAAAAAAAAAAAAAACAGGACAGATGGACAGAATTTACTACTGCAACAAGTTTGTTTGACAAAAAAGACTGGCAAACAGACTGTCTCTAAAGCAGTGCTATTCCCGCAACCCAAAAAAGAATTAGAAAAATAAAAACCTTTAAATTAAAGACAAGCTAATTAAGAAGTCATATGGTACGTATAAAAACACGTTAGAGAATGCTAATGAAAATTTAAAAAAGAAATTCACCTTGTAGCTTTCAAAACAAAGTATTTGAGCTTTGTTTTGTTTTCAGACCCTACATTCAAAACCTGCCACACTCAGAAAACCAAACATGACGAATAAATAAATTATAATAGTAAAGTATTTTACGAATAAAGGATGACATTTAAAAAAAAAAACTGTTTTTCGATTAGTTAATAGCATTTAAATTTAATAATATATGTACCTGAGTAATCATGAGAGAAGCTTGGCTCCAATGAAATGCAAAGTAAGTGAGAATGCATTTATCAAACTCTTCTATCAACTTTTCATAGAGAGAATCCGCACCTTCCTGATTGGCAAACAATTCATACATATTTCCTTCACACCCTTTTGATTTTCTCAAATATTCATATGCTAATTTGCATAGCTGAGGACACTCATTTGCATCCAAAAATCCCAGTTGTCTAGCTGCAAATATTATACATATAAATAAAGTAGTTAATCTCAAGTCATGGGTAATCCTTTTTTTTTTTTTTTATAATCAAATTTTAAGTTTTGATATTTAATTTTGACATTTAATACTGAAAAATTGATAAATCATTAAGGTTTCATTTGATAACTCATTCATTTATAGATTTTACTTTTTGTTTTTAAATTTTTTGAAAATAAAAAATGAAAATGCGTTTGATAAATATTTTCATTTATTTTTTTAAAAAAACAAAAATGTGTTTAATAACCATTTTCATTTTTTAAAATCTAAAAACCATTTTTCAATTTTTTTTAAAAAAAATGTTAAAAAATCATTTTCATTTTCAGTTTTTAATTTTTATTTTTTATTTTTTAGTCTTTGATAATTCTAAGATACAAGACAACTCGAACAAGACTTAAATCTGAAACTGCCCATATTGACACCGTTCATATGTGGTCGAGACAACGAATTGCTCGAACAAAACTGGAACCCGGGACTGTCTGGTCTGGGCCAGAACCCGGGACTGCCTAGTCCAGGCCAAAACCCGAAAATGCCTGGTCGGAGCCTCAACCTGGGACCGCTTGGTCGAAGCCGCAACCCGGGACCGTCGGTCCGAGCTGGAACCCGAGACAGCCCAGTCCAGGCCAAAATCCGGGACCGCACGTTTTGGACCGCAATCCGGGTTGGAACCCAGGACAGCCCTATCAGGGTCGGAACCCGAGACTGCCTGGTCATAGCAGGAACTCGGGACCCAAGATAACCCAGTCCGGGTAGGAACCTAGGACAGCCCGGTCTAGGCCAGAACCTGGGATAGCCTAGTCCGAGCCGCAATTCGGGACCGCTAGTTTCGGACTACAATCCGGACTGGAACTCGGGACAGTTCGGTCGGGGCCGGAACCTAGGATCGCATGGTCAGAGCAGGAACCCGGGACCGCCTGGTCGGGGCTAGAACCTGGGACCCAAGACCGCCCAGTCCGGGCCAAAACTCAGGACAATCCAGTCTAAGCCGAAACCCGAGACAACCCGGTCGGAGCCGGAACTCGAGACCTTTTGGTCGAGGCCGGAACCCGAAACCACCTGGTCCAAGCCGGAACCCAGGACAGTTTGAACAGGGCCGAAACTCTAGATTGCCCTGTCCGGGCCGGAATCCTGGACCGTCCGGTCCATCCAGGAACCTGGGACAGCCCGGTTTGAGCCGGAACCTGAGATTTCCTAGCCAAAGCCAAAACCCAGGATAGCCTGGTCTGGGCAGTACCCAGGACCACCGTGATTGTCTGGTCCGGGCCAAACCTAGAACACTACGGTCGAAACTAAAATTTAAAATCGACAACAATCGAATATGAATTTGTTTAAATTTATTTGTAAAGTTTAAAAAAAATAATAAAAATAAAACTATTAAAATAATTATCAAAAATAATTTTTCTACATGAAAATAATTAAAAAATAATTGTTATTTTTCATTTTTTTTTTTTAGTAAAAACGTAAACTAAAAATTATAAACAAAAATTATAAATCATAAACCATAAATCCTAATCAAAATTAAAAACCAAAAATAAAAACGCTTTAACAAGCATACCATAAATGACAAAAAATCAAATTTCAGAAGTTAAATTATAATTTTTGACTTGACATGATCTAAGTAATCTCATAAGTCTAAACCAACTTCTTTTTTTTCTTATATTTTCTTTTTCTTCTTATGTGTAAATATTAATTTTTTCCCTAAAATTTGATAACTGAGAATGTATATTTTTTTACCTACGTAATGAGAGAAACTTTCAAGTTGTCCAACACGGCCTGATTCTGTTCTCTCTAGCCGTGGAATGATAACTGGATCTCTGAATGGCTTAGACTTTTGCCGGCGCCGGTAGTACTGTGTTGCAGCGGCTACTGCTGCTCCGGCAGCAGCAAGCATGTGTACTGTGAGGTTGACTTTGCCATCTGATTCACCACCACCTAATAAAAATATCATCAAAGGAAATTAAGTGTTTGGTATCAGGGAAAAGTAAGAGAGAAAATTTGATAAGCGAGAAAATGATTGTTTTTGGCTTACCATGGCGATGCATCTTCTTGAAAGTTTAGATCAGGAGCTATCTAGGCTTAATTTGCTGGGTCTGCGTCTGATGCTCATTTCAATTTAATTTATATGGGAATTGGGAATAAATATTGTAGGGGCAGCTCTATCTTAATCTGAAGTGTTTGGTACCTAAAGGCTCAGACTCAGAGTCTATCGAGAAAAAATAAATAAAATATTGATTATATGAATTGTCGTTAAGCTTTCCTAATTGCAATTGGCATATATAAATTACTTTTCATGGCAAACGACCTGTTTGATGTCACATCAATTTGTAAGTCTACCTAGCACTATTCCAGATAAACTTTGGATTCCTCTGGTAAAAAAAGTTTGGGATCACAAATTTTGGATGTCTGATTGTTATTTAAAATAACAGTTTAACGATAAAATTGTCATTAAGAACAGCTTTAAAAGCCATCCGGTAATTTAAATATCCGTAAAAAATTTCCCACTAGGTATTTAAAAAATATATATATTGTATGTTTAGTTTTATGGTCAAATCATTTAAAATGTAAATTTTAATCTAGATAGAAATTTTCACATAATCAGTGATATTCATCATAATTTTGATTTAATTTTTTTAGACGATTTTATTCACGCTAAAAAAAAAATGACGTTTTATTTTATCTACATTAAATTAATTTAATTTTCACTTCACAAATCAATAAAAAATATCTAATTTACCTTTAATATAAATAAAATAAAACTATATATATATTATTATTATTACTCTTAATTTCCACTAAAATTAATTGACTATCTTCAATGGTCTTACTTTCTATTCAGTCAATCGCTTTGCATTGAAATTGATCGATTCTTTTCAACAGCTTTGCTCGTCAACCTCACCTCTTATGCTTAATTTCTTTACGACTTTCTACACATTGTCATCTTCTACGATGCTTAAATAATAATGAATCACTGAGTTTTTGAATTATATGACAACTAATTACTAATTAAAAAATATAATTGTGATTATATGTCCATGCGTGGGACAAGCGGTATAAATATTATATAGCTAAGTTGCCCAAGGCTACAAATTAAACTATATATGGAGAACTATAAAATAATGCTAAGCACTAGGGGAAACTTCGTGCCTCACACATGAACTTTAAAAGTAGTAAATTATAAAAAGATTATAAAAAGATATAATATGTCACTGCTGATGATAGATTACTAGTTTAATTTATATTTTACATTGTTATCATTCAAATATAAATGCACTTTAGTACTTTATAAATT
>QANX01003997.1:0-15747 GCA_003254975.1 Ochetophila trinervis
GAACAACAGTCTTCTTCATTTTTTTTTTTTGGTAAATCAGTCCTCTTCATTAATAATAAGATCGATTATCGTTTTCATAATTGGCCTGATCTCAGAAAGAATCACTCTCTTCCAGCTTGGCAGAGAAATAGAATTTATGCTTCACTCAGAAGTTTGTAATTTACTTAAAATTATTCAAAAATAAAAATTGATTCACATCGTTATGACAACCGTTTTCAGTGTTGAAGTTTTCAAAAATATATATTTTGTTTATATTTTATTTGCATGAAACTCTTGGAGAGAGCGAGAGACTAGTACTAGCAATGAGAGTGTAACCCATGTAGGAACCAACTTATCTATTACATCTGTTTGTAGGAGTTGCGGATTTAAATTTTGGTAGTCTCATATAAATCATGTGTTTTTTTTTTTTTCTGCTACTGCACAAAGAGGTGAAAAGTTTCAGTAATACGGACCGTCAGTAGCAGACTCCCATAAAATTATAAAGACGCTTGATCTTGACTTTTTTGCTAAATCTCTCTTAAACCCATAACTCTACTAGGAATAAATTTTTTTATTTAAANAAAAAAAAAAAAAAAAGAACTGAGAAGTCAAAACTTCCTGCAAACCCAATTATTATTGTTATTAACAACAAAACCCAATTATTATAATATTTCTTTATACTCAAATTGAATATTTATTTATTTTTATTTATTTATGTATATAGTACTTAAGATCAAGTGAAAGATATGGAGGTATACTTTCAGTAGCTTTAAATGAAAAATGAAGGGTTTGACTTGAATTTGGATATGCAACAGTTTTAAATTAATAACGATTTTATTTATCAAAGTCTTTTAATTTCCATAGTTACTCTCACTCTGTGTTTTTTTTTTTATTATTATTAAAAGTACTGCCATTGCTTTTATGAATGAGAGTAATTGTATGAAGTATATTTTCTTCAAGACCGTTATGTGATATTGCGATGAATTTAAATTTCTTCAAGAAATTATGAAATTGCCAATAAATAAATCATTGCTGCTGACTATTTTGTTTTCCTCTTTTTATCACTTCTTGTTCTGATTTTCTCTGCAATTGCTTAAAAGTAACTTATTGCCACATGGTAGGACCCTGTTAATAAAAAATATTGTTTCCTTCATTGTAGATAGCATTTTATGTGAATTAATTAAATCATGGTTGTGAATTAATTATATATGTAGCGAGGAACTTTAAAGATATATAGGAAAAAATATTACACATAATCTTTATGTCATGTTCTCCATATAATATTCAGTAATTTATGTAAAACACGTAAACAGAATATGTAAAACACGTAAACATATTTACCCAAAAAAAAACACGTGTACAGAATAATTTATAATTTTGTTTAACACTAAATAAAAAAAGTATATACGATGGAAAGAGAGAAATAATTTTTGTACAGACCAGAAGAATTAGCTGTCCACACTCCATAAGCATTAGATAAATACCTTAAATGGGTCCCTCTTGGGCCTCCAGTGGACTCATCGTGATTCATGACCCACCAAAGAACAAAGGAAATATGAAACCACCCACACTGCTGATTCACTCACCCCTTCTTTTTATTTCTAGATTGATCCTGTCATCAGAAAGAATTGCTAGCTTCAATCAAATTCAAAAAGCTTATGCATAAAGCAGAAGCAAATACATTAAAAGCACCCCAAAGACAAAAAATAGAAAGTAAAAATAGCAGACAGAGAAGGGTGATACAACACATTTGTTATGGATTCATGGTACTTACCTTCCAAAGAACAATAATTTGGTTTAAAGGGGGCAGACAGAAAAAAACAATAAGACCCAAAAGGCTAAAAACTGGCTTTGTTCTTCCAGAAACTATTTTTCAATTTATAATGGACGATATAATGGTTTGACATGCTGTATGAGTGACACCTTAATTAATGAATTTAAAATTAAAATCTAATTGGAAATGTGACCACTATAAAAAATATACCTAATAGATATTCATATATATATATATTTATATATAACAACAAAGTAAAACAGAATTCACCAAAAAAAAAAAAAAGTAAAACAGAAATTAAAAAGAATTGCAAAGGAAAAAAGAAAAAAAGAAAAAGAGAGAGAGAGATAGAGAAAGACACAGGGCAAAGGACAAACATGACGGCTACTACCCAGTGAATCATTATAATACATATTAATGTGGCTAACAAATCTCTGCTGTCTTTGAGTGCCTTCAGAATCTTGGATGACAGTTTTGAAAATTTTCCATTCTTCCTTTGATGGAAACATTTCTCCTACTTTCCCTTCAAAATATTGTATTTTTAGTTTTTCTGCTTTATTAATTGACAAATAACGAAACCTATCATTCTTGTTCTTTTACAACTCCACTAAATTATTAATTTCCTTACCATCTTTGGTTATGGTGGAAAAAAAACTCAGCATTTCCAGAGGAATATTATTTTCTCTACTCCACACATGTAGGACCCACATATACATGAGAGAAAAAAATATGTACTCCAGAGATACTGGAATTCTACTCGTTCCGGTGGTACCCCAAACTCTCACAGAACCTCAACTACCCCTTATTTGTACCACACACACACACACATACATACCAGTCGAAATGCACAAAAGAACTCCATTTACAGGATGTGAAAGTAAATTAATTATTCACCCACAATCCAACAGCGCAATTATGAAGTACAAAGCTAAATTGAGGACACGTAGAAGAAAGAGCTAAAGAGAAATTCATTCTTCATCGCCCTACTAGCTTCAAAGTACCAATTTCACAAGTCACCTTCACAACTTTCCAAATTTAATGAAACCTCAGTATAAGTTACTATAGAGCTAGGAATCGTAGAATAAGAAAACAAAGTTCAGTAAGGGGTAGCTTCCCTACAATCTAATGTAAGTTTTTTCAATACGAGAAGATGGCCTAGATAGAGACATGACAACACAAAACAGAAAATGAAGGGCAGATAAATAAGAGGGGAAAAAAAAAATCTCTGAAAATGGGGGAAACCTTCCATAGAACAAAAAACCAATAAGCAATGACATTAAATTCAAGATTCCTAACATAAAACCCTCCAAGGTATGCCAACAGCTAAAGCTCATTTTGTAGCATTAAGGGACCACCATAGTGTACAAATTTTAACAATATTTCATATTTGTCATTAGAAGTTCATAATTGTTCAACACAGTGTTTCAGTAAACCACGTCTCCAGAAACAACGCGCCATGAGATTTCAAGTAACAGTACTTCAGCAGCGTCCGCATGTAATAGGCAAATTGGATAACACATTATTTGTAGAATTCGAAGTCGGTATCAGGCTTCTTCACATTGGTTCGGTAACCCTTCTCAAAGTCCTTTGGAAGAATGACATACCGATTCTTGCGAACAGCATGCATTCCTGCTTCTTGGCATATAGCTGAAATCTGTAGACATCATCCAAATAAAAAGGTGTCACTGAAGAAGTCAAGTATCATAAATGACAAGTTCATGAGTAAACACTAGCAAAAATGCCAGCCAAACAACAAAGAAACATAACGATTGCAGCTATACAAAAATTTAACTGCAACTAGCAGAAGAATTGATACAGAGAACAATCCTTCACTGAAATACCAAAAGTGAAAATGCAAATTAACTAACCTCAGCAGCACTGATTTTATCTGGCCGAGAAACATAGTCTTCCAAGTCTACCTCATCACTTAAGTTCATTTTAGCAGTGCAAACCTGTACAATCAGCATATATAAACATTTGCGTTATAGCGATCATCCGAGCATGAATAAAGGAAAACTAAATATTTTTTTGCAGTAACTTGCTGAAAATCCATAAAAGTAAAAACACAAGGAGATTTAAAGGAAAATGTGAACAAGAGACTTTTCATTACAGCACAGGTACGTACTTACTGAGCTAACTAATTCGTATGATGCTTACATATTTAAAAAGAAGGGACTCATATAGAAAAGAACGTATAACTAAAGGCGTGGAGACACACCATGATCAAAGGGTGAAAATGCATTGAACCAAAAAAAAAAAAAAAAAAGCCCACATTTTATCATTATATCTTTAGCCAGATAAAATGTGTAATGTCTCTAGAACATTAACCATATGATGTGGCTTTATGCGTCTTATGAATGAAGTCCAAACAAAGAACCAAAATAGAGGATTTAGCATACATAATAAATGGGAGGGAAAAGAGGGTTAGCATTGGAGGTGCCAGGTGCTACAACAGCATAATGTTCAGGAGTGAAAGGCTATAGGTGGTAAAAATGAATTACAGAAACTAGAACTGCATCGATATCAAAAGTAACTATATATGTATCAACATCTAATTATATGGCTATTACTCTTCATTTCTCCTTGTTGAGAGCTTCCCTTTTCCTCTAGGGAAAACCCCATATTTTTCTCCTTTAAGAAAATTCACAAGTCTAAATCTTTGTGACAGAGAAGCAACTGTACTAAATATTTGCATGCCTGGCCCAGATAAGCACTGGTAGAAAGGTAGCAAATCCATATAAAATGAGAGAGATTAAGCAAGTTACAAGGCTTAATCTCACATTAAAGAGAAAGGAATCGTCCAGGATAACCTTGAACCACGTGATGAATAACTATTATATTACATACTCATGCCAACAAACACAAAACCCACCTGAAAAACAAGTCTTTTCTGTCGCCTATCAGGCAAAGGAAATTCAATCTTCCGGTCAAGCCTTCCTGGACGCAGAAGTGCTGGGTCCAGAGTGTCTGCTCGATTAGTAGCCATTATAACCTTGACATTAACTGTCTGGTCAAACCCGTCCATCTGCAAAAGATTAGAACAGTTGGCAAGAAGTGAAAGGTATTACTAGAGGTAAAAATTGCTGCCTGTCATTTACAAAAACATTTTAACCCCAAACGAAGCCTTTGCTTAAAAAATAAATCAAGGCAGAATTGACAGCTTTAGTTTCTCAAAATTTCAGAGGCTTTCAAGATCCAAATATTTCCTTTCCTACCTGATTGAGGAGCTCCATGAGGATACGCTGAACTTCTCTGTCTGCTCCAGTTTGAGCATCAAACCTCGCAGTAGCTATAGCATCTACCTCATCAATAAAGATAATAGCAGGAGCATTCTCCTTGGCAAGACGGAAGACATCACGAACCATGCGTGGGCCCTGAACAAAGCAAAACCAAATTAATAAACCCATCAGTATCTATAATTTTATCTGATCATTAGCAACCCAGATAAATGATGTAATAAAAATAAAAAATAAAAGTAATTACATCTATGTATATAGCTTACCTCGCCCAAATACTTCTGAACAAATTCTGAACCAACAACTCTTATAAAAGCAGCAGTCGTATGGTTAGCAACAGCCTTAGCTAGCATAGTTTTACCAGTACCAGGGGGGCCATAGAGCAAAACACCACGCGGGGGATCAATACCAATTTGTTTATATAACTCATGGTGAGTAAGTGGTAATTCAACTGCTTCTCGGATTTCTTGTTTCTGAATATCACATCCTCCAATATCCTAACATACCAGAAAAAATAAACATCGAAAATTAGTAATTATGAAATAGTTTGTCAAATTCATAGTTATCATGGATAACAAAGAGAGCAGCAAAACAACCAATTTGAAACAGCAATGGTAGAGCAAAAGATAAAATGGATAACCCATTTAGCCATGTCAACAACGAAAAGGACTTGATAGTAATGACATCGATTAGAAAAAGAAAAGGTGCAGGTAGATCCGTGCCACTATCAGACATTAAGCTTCATTCAAGAACAAAGCATATTCACATGTAGAAAATTCTTTTTATAAGAGCAAAAGTCGTCTACAAATCAAACAAAAGCAATCCCAAATGAAGATATCCTACAACAAAATAGGATAATAGAAACTAATTTATCATTTTAACTTTTAGAAATTCTATTTATCTAAAATAAGGTGAAAAGATGTCATCTAAAAATATGTATGAACCAGGAGTCAGATGAAGGAGTTATATGTATGAACCAGGAGTCAGTTATATGCAAACTGCAACGTGAAACTGAGAAGTACTTGAAAAACCCGAAGCACAAAACTACTTTGATCGCTTTTTAATGGCCAAAGGATTAAATAGAACAAAATAAACAGAAACGCTTCAACTATTCCAATCATTTTTCTCTTTAAATATTCCATTTTCTTGTGTTATTTTGAAAAGATTACAGCAAATTGTTTTCTTTTTATGTCAAAAAGTGTCTTTCTAGTTACGCTCTTACCAAAAAAAATAGAAAAGAAAGAAAGAGAGAGCAGAACAGTCTAGTTGATTTCTTCAAAGAACTAACTAAACATACTCTTGAAGATACACCCCTATCAAACATCACTCCTCTCCGAGCCAATCTCCAAGCATAACAAAAACTAGAACAGCATTATCAAAAGGGGAGGCATAATTGATTTTTTACTTCGGAAAACTTGCAGGCTAAAAGCATAGAATCCAGTCAGGTCATAAATTTTCCCTGTCCGACTCAATACCAATTACAATATCAGACAGAATTTTTTCTTAATTCCCAATTTAGCTGTCATTAAAAACATTCCGAATTTAAAATTATTGAATAAATAAATAAATCAAATAAAAACAAAGGTTATTACTCGAATCACAAACCAGTCTCGAGCACTAACAATCTGTACCCGCAAAACGTCTCACTAAAGTCTACTGGGAGGTTAATATCCTATCAAAGTAACAAATTTTAGTATAAAATTTTAAGCATTTAAAGCCAGAACGAACCCTTTCGCTTCAATTCCCAACTCAGAAAAGCTAATGTTAAACCCTAAATTCGTTTTCTTCAAAACCCTAATCAATAATGTAAAGGGGGAAATTTTCCAATTACTTGGGAATAAAATTGAAGAACAGAACATACATTATAGGTGACATCTGGCTTCTCGGACTGACTAAGCAGAGAAATACTTGAGTCTGCCTCGGGAGGTAGAACGTCAACAAGCGCATTGGAATGGCGATGCAAGGCAACGGAAGCGGAAGGTTTCAGATGCTCGCGATTGATGGTGCTGAGAATCCTGACGTAGTAATTAGAGCCGGTGGTGGAGCCAACAATCCCGTTGTTCTGATCAACCATCTCCATGAACTGGCCAATAACGAGAGGCACCGATTGGATCCTCTTGACCTCCTCCTGGGCCCGAAGAAGCTCGCGTTTGAGATTCTTCTGTTCATCCTTGACGTATTCTTCCTGGATATCGATGAATTCCAGCTGGCGTTGAAGGGACTTGAAGCGGCTGTAGAGATCGTCCTCGTCGGTAGATTGGTACTGGTCACTGAGGCCTTGCAGGTCGGATCTCGTCGAGGGGAACGATGCCGGCGGCTCTAACGCCGGTTTAGGGTCTACTACCATTGCAGAGGCAGCCATTGATGGAAAGCTTCGATTTTTATCCTTCGAAAAAGAAAAGAGACTAGTTATAATAGAGAATGGAGTGAGACGCAAGAAAATTATATACGGCTTGTAGTCGATTTTCCAGCGCCAGTTCGAGGTATATATTGGTGAGTCCTGGTTACGATGTCGTTTAATGTACACCGCCTCCGTAAGCTATTTTGGGCCGGGATGTTTGTTCCCGAATGGGCCTTTTCTGAAATTGGCCCATTTTTTAAACAGATTCCAAAACATCACAGCTTGGCCCATGAGGTTGTACTTTTTACTTTTGAAATATTTTTGGATAATATCCAAATTATTGACAAATTCTATAATAGTTCCTAAATTAACATTTCAATTGGATAATTAATATTTAGGTGGCACATCAGTATAAACAAACAAACAAAAAAATTACCTCCTTCACCAATGTTTCCCTTTCATCAATTTTTAATTGTATGTTTTAAAAAAAAAATTCAATTTTTAATAGTTAAGTTGGTGAAATTAAAATAAATAGGAAACTTGAGAACCGACAAGTTACTCTATAGTTGAAACTAGTTGTTGACCAAATTTGCTAATCAAGTGCCTATCTTTTAAAATTGCATATACATATATATATATATATATATGTATATATCCATTATACCCTATTAGTACAATATTACTAGCTCTTTGCTTTTTATCAATATAATATTTACTAGTTAATTATCACATATTCAGATTATAAAAACAATATTTCCATTGGCCTTATCATAATTACCGGTGAAAAATAATATATAATTACTTGAATAGCAAAAGACGAACATATCAACCATTGCCTAAAATATTTGAAGAATTAGATTAATACTCAATAGAATTAAGCTTTTAAACTAGCTTCAGATTTGGTTGAACTTATGCTTGTGAACTTAGTACATGAGGCCATTTGAATGAACATGATATGAAAGTTGGGATTATATTTATGATTATTCAAGATAAAACAAAAAATTATGAGCCAATTCATTCTACACTTTGATCCACAAAGAGGACAAGTAGAAGAACATAGAAGAGGAATGAGAGAAATTCCATTCTTTGTCTGATTGGAAGGAACGGAGAAGATAAAAGAAAAGTGAGACTCATTCACCCCAAAAAAAAAAAAATTGAGAAGGCTCCGGTCTCTCTACGTGTTGGAAATAATTCAAGTACTCAAGAGTACAAAACCATTTAGTAAACTGCATATAATTTTGCGCCATGGGTAATTTCTTTCCATATGTAATGTAAAGAAAGAGTAAAAAAAAATCACATGGTGTTAAATTTTATGCAGGATACCTGAATAGCTTCATATTTCGGAAGTATTTGAATTTTTCCCCTCATAATCCGTCCATTTGAGAGAATTTAGAACATCTCTATGAATGTGAATTGCTCTTTGTGGTATAAAATTTAGCATTATTAAATTTTTATAGCATAAATATACAGTCAAATATAAAATTACTTTTCGATAGTAATACGTACAAAAAATATTTATTGCTATTACTTATTTATTTCATTAACTTTTTTTTTCTTTTTGAAATAATTTACTTTTTAAAGAAAAATTTCTTTTAAAATTACTTTAATTAAAATGTTTAACAAAATAGTTGATAATGTTTATATCAAATCAGCTTAATATTCATTATAAATATTACTATTAGAGAGTAATTTCTTTGTAACATTGTTTATATTACTTATGTAAAATGTTTATTTATACAATCTATATTTCTATTGAAGATGCTTTTAGAAATTAGAGAGTAGAAAATTTAGTTTTGTTTAGCAATGTTGTTATAACTACTTACATGATAATTTGTAACTAATATTCATAGATAAAACAATATCAAAAGGAAAAATATTATTTGTTACAATTGGCGTTGGATTAACAGTAGAACCTGCATGTTGTGTGTCATTTTAAATGGTTATTAATTAAATAATTTATTTTTCCATATTAGAATTTTAACATTAAAAAGTAAAATAAAATTAATTATTTGTAATTAAAAATTATCACATAAGTTGCAGTTTTACTGATAATGATCACCAATGGTAACAAATAACAAAACTCTTTCAAAATAAATAAAAATATAAAAAATAAACTAACAAAAGAGATTAACAGTTTTATTTCCATATTTTCCACTTTTGATCCTTCCTCCCTAATTCATTTATAATTTCTACCAAATATAAGATTCATAATAGATCCAATTAATTAATTACAGTTCATAATAATTAATGTTCCATTTAGATTATTATATAGAAACCCCTTAAGTTGTCTCATCATGTGTATTTTCAAACATTATATCATATAATTGTGAATCACCTACCATTAATTGTTTGACATGATAGAATCTGCTTGTCAATGGCAGCTTGTTGGTTTCTCCATTATACAAAAGAAAGCTAATTCTGCTTTGGCAAAGTTATGGGGTTTATTTCATGGTTTGATGACCTCGGCTTATGGGTTATAAAAAAGTTAATTATGGAAATTGGTTAATAAGCTTGTGGCTTTTTTTTTGATGAAAAATGAGCTTGTGGCTTGGTAGCCATTTAAGATTTTCTCCTATTTAAGACCAAGATCTGTTTTATGATAATTTTGTGGGGAAATGTTACTCTCCTAGTGTTTTTAGGTTAGTTTTCTTTGGGCTATACCCACTTTTACTAACAAAAAATGAAATAAAATACAAAGCCATGGCACCAATATCAGTAAAAAAATGCTTAGTGGACTGGTCACCACTCAAACCTATATACTAAATAGCATTTTGAATAGTTATTTAAATAATCCATTTTTATTAATAAAATTTTAAAAATAAAAAATAAAAATATAATTAAATATTTTAAATTAAAATTTATCACATAAAATACAATTAATCGGACTAATAACAAAACATGTTTGTAACTATATATGTGTTCTATCTTTATCACAATTTCCTTTCTATCCAATCAGCAACCCAAAAAGTAACAATGTAACAGCAACAGACAACACCAGTAGAAATAAAGTAAATCCAAATTAAAAAAAAAAATACAAAAATACATCGACAATCAATATTACAAATTATAATTTTACGCCTAATAAAACCACATTTTAAGACATGGAGAACCTTCTTTTTCTAGGCTTGGTAACATCTACACCATCAACAATATGAGAAGTGTCTTTGGACCCGTTCTTGAACGGATTCAACTTCCCCAGAGTCTTAGACATTGACGAGAAGAACGTGGGCTTTCTCGGCCCACCTTTCGATGACGTGGTCGCGGAGGTGCCATCTGGCGTGCTCCTCTGCAAGTCCGATATGTAAAGCTTCATCTTCGTCAGCTCCAATCGCAAAGCCTCGTTCTCTCTCACCAACGACACGTCGTTCTGTAGCTGACTCTTCTTCGTCGTCACTGCTTCTTGCATGTTGCGATCTTCTACTCCGCTCCTCAGTTTAAGCTGATCGTAGTAGAGCGCGTGAAGTACGATCTGCACTGGTAACCGTTTGTTTTGCGACGCGTGGACGCGTGCTTCGTACGACAGCTTCATTGTGTCCATTACACCGCAAACCTTTTCTCTCTCTAGCTCATCGAGGTTTGGATGAGTCTGCAAAAAGAAACCGTCAAAGCCATTATCCATTAGCACAGAGCAATTAGTAACGCACTCATCGGCGGAACACAAAACGACATCGTTTATCGAATTCATTACCTTCAAGTAGATGTCAATGGCTCGGTAGAGATCGTCGTCCACTTGGCGTGCTCCTTTTGGGACTAGATTCGCGATGCCGTTGAATTTGGAGATGGTTAGCTCTGTGTACGTCGCGATTTCGCTGAGGTAGGCGTCGACGGTCTTCGCTACCCTGTGCATCGCAGCGGAACAGACCTCTCTGAAATCGCCGGAGTTGAAAACCGCCATGTTTTTCTCCTTCTCCACGAACCCGGCGATGATCCTCCTCACGCTGTCGAGATCGAACAGCCTCTCGCCGTCGTAGGTGAACGACAGCACCAAGAGATCGTCGACGGACACGTGCTCTAAGATGATCGAGATCCGCTTCTCGAGCTCGTTCTTGCAGTTAGTCGAGGCTTTGAGGAAAATCGCAGAGCGGAGAAGGCAGCAGAGGAAATTGATTGGAAAAGCAGCTTTCTCCGAGGGTAAAAGAGTCACTATCGCCTCTAGAATCTCCATTTGCCGGATTTTGACGTCAGAATCAGATTCATCGAGATCCGAGGAATTTGCGCCGTTGCCCGAGTGATCCCGGACTAGATCTCGAAGCGATCTCTCAGCGTACGTTATCAGAGCGCTTGCTACGACCAAGGCTTTCGCGCCGCGTTTCCTCATCCCAGAAATGACTCTCCCGAAGAAGTCAATGTCTAAGATCGAAAGCTCCTCCGTCCACCAGTTTGGCGGCGAACGGCTCGGAAAGCTCGCTTCGTTACAGGCCTAAGATCCATTCAAAATCAGAACCGTTTGTATGCGTATATAAATTAACACCGTTAATCTACATATCTAATTTCTGTATGTTAGAACTTGGATTCAATTTTACCTTAGTGCTAACGACGTCGGCACATTTTTGTACGATTTTGAGGTCTTCTGCCATGGGAAGAAGATCTTTGCAAGACTTGAGCACAACAATGGCGCCGGAGAGGCTAGACAACGCCACTTGGGAAAGGAAATCTTCGGTACGGCCAGCAAGATTGTTATCGCAGAACTTATCGGTCATTTGCAGATACTCTGCAGCGCAGCGAAGAGCTGCCACGTTGTGCACAGTAATCTCAAAGTTAACACCGTAGCAGAATTTGGCTGCTTTCTCGAAGATCTCTGGGCCTCCAGGAATATCCGAGAGATCAATCCTTGTTAAATCAGGGTCTTCCGATTCCACTATCAGTTTTCTTATGCGGTTGCTCTTCGCTACGAGCATGAACTGCCATTCAAGTACGTAATTCGAAACTCATTAAAATACTTTTTCATTTCTTTTGTTTTTCCTTTTTTCTTCTTTGTAAATGGCTTTGAATTGCAGATAAATTAGAAAACCCAGATAGATCAAATTTAAAATGCTTCCTTTTCATACCTTGTGCAGAGAGAAATTTGCTTCGCCAACTTCGATCAGAACGTCAGTTGGAATTTCTTGAGAGAAAACCCTGAAACAAAATTAAGCAAACCCAGAGCATTAACAATTAATGCATATTTTTCCTGTAGAATAAACTAGGAAGGTGTATGAAAGTGGGTATGTGTAGCCTGATTAAGTACCATTGGCCAGTTCTCTCCATGGCAATAGAGAGCCTGTTGTTCATGACAGGATTAGAAGCCATATGTGTGAGTTTGGGTTGGAGGCGTAGAAGAAAGTGAAAGTTCAGCTTAGAGTTGGATCCTATTTTGTGTTATATAAAGATTTTTTATTTACCCTTTATAACACGTAAAGTGAAGTGTTGCTTTTTTAATTAATAATCTTTTTTTTTTTATCTTTATCGCGAAAATCACCAGCACTTTTTCTTTTTTCTTTTTTGAGATAGTTTTTCTACAGTTTTTGATGGGGAATCATCGACTATTCGAACCAAATTTCACTCCCAGACAAATTGGAGCTGATAAGTTTTGATATGCATGTCGCGGCTCCAATCCTAGCATTCTGCACAGTCAGAGTAATGTCCGAGTCCCACCCAATGCTCCCCTTTTGCTGACTAAAAAAGTTGTTAGCTTTCCTGGCATTATTTTGTTCTCTACTTTTGGAAACTAATTAGGCTTTGAAAATGACCTAATTTTTCCGTCCCACTCACTTATTGCACAAATTTACAAAATTAGTGAAGCAATCAACAAAGTCATAATATTAATATCACTTGTAATTTTACTGCGATATATTAACACTATATGAATTCGTTTGTATTTTTTAAATTTGAGTTAGTATATTTTAATATAAAAATTTAACAAATATAATTTAATTGAAAATATTTTGATTTGCATGAACATCAATAAAATATAATATGACACATAGCACAAATATGATACAATAGAAATATGATATAATATGATATGTTGTTAGTCTACTTGTAATTGTAAAGATTTATAAGACCTTTTCAAAAAATATTAATCAAATTGTATATATGATTCTAATTTCTAAGAGTATGAGGCTCTTTATTTTAAAAAATATTTTTGAAATTTTAATAAAATAGAGAATGAAATTTTTTATCTAACTTCAACCACACTATTTATTTTTATTTTTTAATAAATAATTAATTCACTTTTATTTCCCTTTTGAATATTATATAACAAATTTAATAAATCAAAATGTTTTGTTGAATAAAAACAAATTAAATAAAATTATTAAATATGTATTAAAAATTATAAATACAATAAATATGTGTAGATTTGACTTTTTATATTTGAAAAGCTAAATTTTATAATGTATTTTAATTTTTTTTGTTTTAAAAGTTTATTTAAATTGTCAAATTGAAAACTACTCTTTAAAATAAATAAAATTTAATATTTTTAAAAAATTTTGAAAATGTTCTAAGCACATATACAATACTAAAAAGCCATAATCTATAAATGATGTGAAACTTTATAAATATGGAATACTCATTGTACTACAAAATTTATCTATCCTGGTTAAAATTAGCTTAATTATATATAATGCAAGATGTTCAGATTAAATTTTATGGAAGGTTTATATATACGTATAGTAATTAAAGAACATCAGCTTGGTAGGAAAGATCAGCCGGCTTTTCGGCTCCAACAAGATGCAATGGCTCTGAAACGTTCAGCTGGAGGGATAAGAATAAGAATTGGAATCTGACAGCTTCCTTACGTTTCGATGGGTTATTTACAACGTTGCTACACAGGCTATAAATTTTTTCATAATGAATGAGTTCCACTATTAATCCAGTGTGATGGGACTTGGGTAGGGACTTGGGTAGGAACTTGGGATCTGGACTCAAAGCAAAGACGGTGTGTGCCACTCAAACAAGTGGCTAGGACTCTGTCCAGCCTACGAGACTATAAAATCTTGGTCTGCATGGCACCACGTCATCGAAAGTCATATTTTTCACACGCCATCAATCAGTCCCACCAGCTCCACTGATTGGGCCATGGCAGGGAACAAATCAAAGCCAATATAACAAAGTGGGCTCCCCGCCTGAGCTGGATTCCAAGGACTCGAACGCTAAACCGAAACCATCATAAATAAAAAGATTTTTAAGTAACCGCCGCTATATACTGTCGCTAAACAAAAAAGAAAAATGGGCGAAATATGAAATTGCACTTTCACTATTCATCCGACTTTCATTTGTATTTACATTAAAATAACAGGATTTGATTATATGATTACATCTGACAATACTTCTCTCATATTATATTATATTTGTTAAAATTTATATATTTAAGTTTCATTCGTTTAGTTTTTATATTAAATTATATAAATTTAAATGGTCAAAAATATATACAGATTTATATTGTATTGAATCAAATTTTATATTGTATCATGTATTTATTAAAAAATATTTATTTATTTAAATATAATTTAATAAATATTTTGTGTTGAAAAATATAAATCCAAACTAGATTTGTATTGTGGTAATATATTTTTTAAATTTGCCAAATTTACTTTATGACCTTTTGGATCCAAAATAGATGCACTAACTGGAATGCATTCCATCTCGATTCACCAACTCAGAATATATAGATCTACCCAATTGATGAACATTTGAATCGAACTCACCTTTTTTTTTGCTAAAATTCGCATGGTTCTAAAAATATGTGATTTTTAAACAAGTAAAAAAATATTAGAATGAGAAAAAAATTTATGATGCAATTAGGTTTTACAATATAATTTTAAAAAATATTTTTTAATTATAATTAATATTATTTTATTATAAATAAATATTATTTTATTATTTATTTATAATAGAAAAATATTTATTTATAATAAAATAAAATAATATTTTTAAAAATTTTATTATTAATTTTGAAAATAAAAAATTCACTTAGCCTGAGACCATGTGAATTTCTAGTCCTCTGGAATCAATTACAATTGATTTCTATCTCAGTAGCCAATGATATCAGTACACGTGCCATTCCTTTCACATCCCCTCCATCCAGTCCCTCGGAAGAAATAAACAGACATCATATCCACCAATTGGACCCGTTCAAACCAATAGAAAAATAATACGAATTCCAAAACTAAAAATAACAGCTTTCAATTCCACGATGCTTTCCATTCCATGATCGATACCTTATATTCTTACCCAAAGAAAACATACCTTATATCATGTTCTATCGTATTTATATAGTATATTATTTATGTTCGTGTTAAATTTTTTTATTTAAATTTGATCCGTTAAATTTACGTGTTAAAATATATAAACTTAAACTGGTTCATAAAATTATAGTGTAATCATTTATCAACTCGTTAACATGTTAACTTATTTTCAAAATTATTTTAAAAAAA